>JAYMZC010000261.1:3161475-3469549 GCA_036346975.1 Drosophila prolongata | reverse complement strand
TGAGAATTATTATGAAATAAAGGAACAAAAACCAGAAAATAAAGAATTTGAGATGGTATTATACGACTACAATAATTATTAAAGAATCTGTGGTACCTTCTTAGTTTCCATTTGTTTGTGGAAAAATATGTCTATTTATTATAAATTGAAAGTCATCTAAGTAAAATTAAATCAAAATTGTAAATAAATTTCAATGTTTAAAGTATTATCACTTTTATAAAGCCATTTTAGAAACCAAATAATTTACAATCATTTTTGTTCTAACGCGGTATTAAAAGTCCAGTGACTACACAGGGCAACAAAATTTCGTTGTGAACACTTAATGACAATTAATTATGATAAATTAGGCTTATCTAAGCAAAGTTTCCCACTACATCTTTATTCCATAATATTTTTTTATTGTTTTATATTCTTTCAAACAATATTATTGCATTTTTGGCAAATAAATAGTCTTATGGGTCTTCTTTATTGTCGTCTTTTGTTTGACTTCTTAATTTAAACAGAAAAGAATATATATGCCAATTAAAAAAAAGATCAAATTTAAAAAATATCAATTTGTGAACAGCGTTTACAAAGCAAACAAAAATATTAAGGTGATTTGATCGATTGAGAAGGCTAAAATTTTTTTCTTTTCTTTAAAAAGTCTTTATAATATAAAGCTAAATAAAATTGTTGTTTAAATAGTAAAAGTTGTTAAGGAAATTACCGTACAGTCATCAAAACAATTCCGACCGGTGTTATTTTACTCATTATTCCCCTGCAAGAAATTAAAGACGTATAGTCTACGTCCATGTATATAAAGACATAGCAAATATTGCATTGCTCTTCTGAACATATGTATATTACTTCAAATAGCTTTAGGCACATTTTGTCAGTCGTCACGGGAGAAAACGAATGAAAAACAATTTTAGAAATCCAGAATATTTTACGAGACTTTACGTCTCAAATGATAAATACATAACGTCTTTATTGAAGAAAATAATTGTATTTAATTTTTATATGCTGTTCACACATTGATATTTTTCGTTTTTGCTGTTATTTAAAGGGATTTTATCGCATGTACTCTCAAAGGCTATAATACAAAAGACCAAGGATACTTTTAAACATAAATATGAAAACTTGGCTTCAAATTAACAGAAATTAAGATAGCTTTTCACATATGAAAAGTATTACGGCTAGTCAAGTAATCAATTCGTGCGTCTTTATAATTTGTTGCCCTCCAAATACTTTTTGAAACAATAACATAATTAAAAAATAAATTTTACCGATATCCTCGTCTGACCGTTTGAATTACCAAAAAATATTAAAAACATATATTTTTACTGTATTTATCTTATTTCAATGTTTTTAGAAAAAGTATTTAACATTTTTACAAAAAATCCAATGCAACTTTAAACTTAAATTTGTCATGTAAAATTAAATATAGAAAGTATATTTTACCCTATAAAACGGTCTTAAACAGGAACAATAATTCGAAAAAAATTTTAAAAAAAGTGTATTTTTAAATTCTTTATTATTAGGAGCATTTTAGTAAGACCACGTTTTACATTTTGTTCAACTCTAAAGATGGACACCTTAATAACTTGAGTCTATACACCTTTTAGAGGTATTATGAGAAGTTTAAAATGCCAGTCGATCAATGTAAAAACTGTATTCATATATGTGTCATATGTATATTTTTCGTTAGATACATGTATATGTACTAAGTAATGTTACGTTTGAAATTCCACTAACAAAATGCTTCCAACCAATAACAATCAATTGCAAATAAGATATTATGGGCCTATTCAGTCAATATAAATTCGGAATTTCGGAAATCACATTATTAAAATGGTTTAAATGCTTAAGAATTCCACTTTCACGGAAGTACCTACATACAAATTATACAAAACTAAAGTTTACTAATCATTAACTGAAAACATATCACGATCTATAAGTAGACATTACTTTTCAGATGCATATTATTACTAAAAATAAACATAAATCAAACCTGTAGCCAATACTGGGTGTCAAAAACATTCCTCTTATTTGATCAACCAATTTTAAAACCTTAAGCTAGTAGGCTTTAAAGCATAAGCCGACGACAACATCTCCAGGGATTTTTGTGACACCCCAGATACTAACGAAAATAAATATATAGATTCGTACTTACCTGCTCAAAAAACTACATACATAATCCGACGAATGCAATACAATCAGCATATAGTAACTATAAAAACCCACGGAAATAACCAAAAATATTCAGGCACAACAAATATATCCATATCTTTCGTTATACACACATAATATACACAATTTTTAAGCCCGTGCCAACAATCGTTAATAATAATGTAGAGTAAAACTTATCTAACTCCAAAGTCTATTTCTTGGAAAACGCTGCAAATATGATATTATTCCAAGTTTTTTAAGATGTCGATTTTAGTTTTCCTGGATGGTTTAAGCTAGCTTACTAAAAGAGATCTAATGTATGTATGCAAAAACGCATGTAAAATTTTACATATCGAATTATTATACAAACTTTTAATAAAAATATGAACTTTATTGGCATTATTATTAACTATTTAAATGTATATACATTAAACTATAGCAACAAACATAATTATGTACGACGACACATGGTGAGATATATTATATCTGAAATGGTCTGTTTTCAAATCTTTATATGTATTTGTACACATTTTTAGTTAATATACATAAATTCATTTGTTATTTATATTTATTTATTTTTAATTAAAGCTTAATTCACCTTTACATGATTGGAAAGAATGTTACAAACGTACTGGTGGCCACGTATCACTGTATCACTATGGTTTTCTGATGCAGTTCGACCCCCTGAATTAGGAAATGATAATTTGAAAATGTTTGTACTGATTCCCTTTTTTTAATAATTAAAAGTTTGGAAAATATAGCTTATTTCTACCATATATGATTATATTATAGTAGAATCGGTGGCATTGATTACAAAAGGCGACAAGTTAAAAAAACTACAATTTTTTATCAGAGATCATGAATAACATCGACATGGATTTATGTGTGCTGGTAAACGCATGCAATATTAAAATTACACTTGTACATGCTTGTAGTGCTTATATTAAATTCATAAATACTGAAAACTTAGTTGTAAATTTCAAGACAATAACTTAGAATTTTATAACCTAAAAATATACAAAGCAGACAATAGAATACTATACAAAAAAAGGTAATATAAGTCGGCAGTAAAATATCATTACAAATTCCTGAAATTGTCTACGCATGGTTGGTGTTAAAAAAATCGAAAGCGAAATATTAAAATTAATTATACGAAAAGTTTATTGTAAACATATGGTGTACATTATAAATTGTAACAAAATAAAATGATATATATATATTGAACTTTGGGCAACTCCTTCTATTTCTGGATAATTTTTGAAACGAATATTCGTTTTAGCCATCATCGTGCGCGGCCGTCTACATAGTGCAGAAGCCCACCGAAAGTATGAAAAATGTAGAAATAATATTCTCATAATTTTTGAATTTTATATTTACATATATGGACTTCATACTGACCCTAGTTTTCTATAGAGTCCGCTATCGATTGCTCAACTTCATACTGTCCACTTTTGACTAACACCATAACTCGAGTTTACGAACAGCTGTTAATTGTTTAGAATTATAAAATGGTGGTTGCCCGTCATCCGTATTTTGTCGGCATTTTGAGTTTCGCTTTAAACAGCTGAGCTATTGTTGATATAATATGCAGTGTAAAGCCTAGTATCCAGATCGACGAAAACCGTACGCCAGTCCTGAGAGAGAGCGAGAGGCAAACAGCTGGCGTTCACTTTTCGTCGGGCCTTTTTTTCACGTCGGTCCCCTGATCGACGAAAAAAATACCAGAAAATTCCATAGTGTTGCCAGTCTGCGGAAATGAACTTTGGTGAACCCTAGCGAAAAGATTAAAAAATTTTAATCTTTTGGCGTACGCTTCTCACTGAACATTATAAGAAATGGAGGGAAAAACTCAAAAAACTCACAAAAGTCGATTGCAGGTGTTTACATGTGAGGACAAAATAACATTAATACTATCTCCTTGTCAGAGCAAAATGTTTTTTAGGTCCAGAATGTACGAAAAAACACAATAAAAGTTGCAGCTATGAACTTTAAATTAGCAAATAAATTTAATAAGCAAATAATTAAAAAAAACAACTGTTAAATTTAAAATGAATTGTTTTTCAATTTCTTTGTACAGCGGCAGACTTGTCTTGCTAAGGTATTTGATAATATCTTTTAAATGCTCTTCCCGCAAATACGATATTTGAATTTTAACTGCTTGTCAACAAACCCAGATGATTGACAGTAATACCGTAGCACGCTTAAATCTGATGAACTCTCAAAATGTTGGTCACACTGGAAAGATTAAAGTTTTTACGCTAGCGTAATCGTTTGTCGATCTGGATACTAGGCTTAGGTAAAAAATAATATTTTAACGAGAACCGAAGCTTCAGCAAGCTTTAAAAAATAGCGAAAGATTGTCATAATTCTTCGAAAATCACAAAATGTATATATATATTAATATAGTCATCGATTTTAATATAACTCATTATATTAGACAAAAAATCAAAAATATGGAAATTTCTTTAAATTCAAATTTGACCCGATCGTTCCAATTCGTCGTCATTTCAATCCTCTGAAGTGACTGCCAATAAAAGCTGATGCAACTTTACATTTTGCTGATGTACAACAGCCAAAATAGTTGTTAGTTGTTAATTTTAGCCACGCATAGTCCACTTCAACAATGTTTGCTTATGTTTTGACCAGATCAGCGGTTATCGGATGGTAGATGTTGCAATTTGTGGGAATCGGAGTTTAACATTTGTCAAAAATCCCTACCGTTTCAAACGGATTGGCCTCTATGGGAACAGGTTATTGAAAGTTACTTAAAATATTCCCCAAAAAAAGAACGGATCGCTAGAGGGAGAATCATTCCTGACAAAGACCCATAGCATTAACCATACAACATATAGACTGGTCATTTCATACAACACAAAAAATTTCGTAGCGACCGGCCCCCGACAGTGCTGCCAGTTTAGCTTTTTTCCCGTCGAATCTGGCTTTCTTCAAATTCGAAATGTGGGAAAAATTTTGGATTTGCGGGATGCGGGAATTCCGGATTTTTTAATACTGCCACAAATTTCATGAAAAGACAAAAAAAAATTTTTGATGAAGCTGTGGATAAAAAGTGTACTAACGCGGTAACACCTACCAGTTTTCTTACAAATGTACCAAATGTGTATAGAAGTGGCAACATTATCATATGTTCTTGTCAATATTTGCCAATACTACCAACGCTGTTTTACGTTAAACTACCATAACAATATAAAAAGTGCGCGTAAGTGGTGATCTACACGTATTTTACAATGCCCCAAAAGTATAAGCAAAAGTGCCGTGATGTTTTTCTGAAAAGCGACGAATTCAAGGCATGGCTTCGCAGGGATGAGACTGACAAGAAAAGAGTCTATTGCAGCTACTGCAAGATCGGAACCAGCGACGAATTAGATGGACTTGCTAAATATCTTATAAATAACAAAATTAAAAAAGATTAAAAGCAAAAAAAATAGGGTTGTCGCTTTTTTCTGATTATTTTCAGCTTTTTTTTTTCCTCCTCTCCAGTTAAAAACAGTCTTTTTCAAAGTTGGCAGCACTGGCTCCAGGGTTCTAAGACTTATTCTCATGTGATTCTCGCGCACTCATTGCACGAGTTCGGTCGTCAGTCGCAGAGACGCGTGTATTCTCATACAGGGGTGCATGTGTACGTTTATTTCAATTCGATGCGGCAAGAATATTTTTCCTTTGCTACTTTTCATAATGTGTACCCTAACAATATCGGCGTATTCACTATTGGGTTAATGATAAAAATAAGAATATTATATGTTATAATATATTTTTACCCGTTACTCGTAGAGAAAAAGGGTATATTGTATTCGTGCAAAAGTATGTAACAGGTAGAAGGAAGCGTTTCCGAACCCTATAAAGTATATATATTCTTGTTCAGGATCACTAGCCGAGTCGATCTAGCCCATGTCCGTCTGTCCGTCTGCATGTCCGTCCGTATGAACGCTGAGATCTCGGAAACTATAAAAACTAGAAGATTGGCATTTTGCATGTAGATTTTAGGAGTTCCTACGCAGCGCAAGTTTGTTTCAAAATGGTGCCACGCCCCCCTCTGACGCCCCACAAGCCACAAGCTGTGGCCACAGTTTTGATGATATTATGAAAATTTAATTGATATGTATTTGTTTCGTCAATAAATATCGATTGGCCTATTAAAAGTTTGCCACGCCCACTCTAACGCCCAAAAACCCATTAAAACGCTTAAGCCTGGCTAGCGCCTACATTTCATCCTTTCATGGCGCCATCTAACGGATGACTTTGGAACAGCTGGCCAAGGTGCTCAACAGAGTCAACGTTAATTCTCGATAAGTATTTCTATTAAAGGAAATTGCGATGGTTTTCATTTGTCAATACCGAACTACTATCCCAAGAACTGTGCAAATCAAATCTAGTTAGCCAAATTGGAGGTCTGAGTCAAACAATGGCGTATGTGTGTATGTATGTAAGCATATACATATGTATGTATTTACATTGCAATTGCCCGGCAAAGATAACTCCTTTCAAAGATAGCTATCGCTATACCCGTTACTCGTGTTGTGCAAACATTTAGACTTTAATATACATAATACTATTTAAGAATGTATGTGTTTAGCCAATATAAGTATGTATGTTTAATATTTCTAGTCAATTTATTGCACTCAAAAACATAAACATAAACACAGCTGCTGGTGCAGGACAAAAGCTGGCCTGCGCTAAAGCAGCGCTGGTGCTGATGCTCGTGCTGTAAAGCTGCCAGCACTAAGAGATCGCCGAATTCAAATTGATAATTTGAAACTTTTTGTCCTTTTTTCCTGTGGTCACTATAATTCACATAATGTTAAAAAAAGGAAAACAATAAAAACACAAGAAGGCATATTTATATTAAGTTGTTTAGCTGAGTAACGGGTATCTAATAGTCGAGGCACTCGACTATAGCGTTCTCTCTTGTTTTATATCGAATTGAAACTTTGCAACATACCCTTCTTTTCTTTGCACGCAGTATATAAGTCGGAACGGCCGGGATCGGCCGACTATATCCTATAGCCGCCATATAACTGATTGATCGGTAATGCCAAAACTTAGGAGTTTGTAAGGTTAGGAAGTTGGGATTTTCTATGCGTTTTATTTTTGGCCAATCAATCTGACCTACCAAATTTCATAAGGATCGGTCTACTATATCCTATAGCTGCCATATAACTGATTGATCGGAAATGCCATAACTTTAGTGTTCGTAAAGTAAGGAAGTTGGGAAGTTGTTGTAAGGTTAGGAAGTTGGGATTTTCTATGGGTTTTATTTTTGGCCAATCAATCCGACCTACCAAATTCATAAGGATCGGCCTACTATATCCTATAGCTTCCATATAACTGAACGATTGGAAATGCCATAACTTACAGAATATTCTGCAAGGGTATATCAACTCCGGCTAAGCCCGAAGTTAGCTTTCCTTTTTTGTTTAATATTTCAGCATAAATTTAATTTTTGTTTACAAATTCAAATCAGTGGTAGCAGTAAATGTTTTGCATATATGTATGTATTCCAATTAATAGAAATCAATCTACTGAGATATGAACAAAGCATATCGCAGTCGGTGTCCCTTAAAACACCGACTGCTCTTAAGTGGTTGAGAAACTTCAAACCAATTAGCTTTGGTTGTTGTTCTGCGAGCGGATTGTGCCTGCATACCCCTACCGACGATTGTATTTTAGGGGAGCTGGCAGAAACAAAAAGCGGGCATGAAAAGAGTCATTTGGTTATGTAGCACTTTGTACCTCTCGCCGAAATTCGTTAAATAGATGTTTTTAGCATTAAATGAAGTCGTGATGCGTGATGAATTTATACACGTCGGCAAAAAAAGCGATGTAGCTTTCCTAATGTACTGTAGAACCCAACATTCTCTCGATATCAGTGCTTTCGATATTATTGACCAGGATTTGGGGCAAACCAGAGCTGCAATAAAGGGTGTTTTCAAAGTTGTAAGCTCAAAATATCAGTCCCATCCAATTATTCGCTCCCCAGATTCAGTACAGAAAGCTTTTTAAAATATCTAAAAAATTGTTGTTGCCAAAATAATAGTAACAGTAATTATACATATCAGGTTGTCAAATATCTCCCTTCCGCTTTTTTTGGTTTTTGAATTTGCCGGCTTTGTGCAAAGCGCTACATATCGGTATCGGGCAATGCTATGTATCGATTGAAATGTCTTGACATAACCTACAAACGACGCTATTCATAACAAGTTTGGTTATTGCGTTGAAAAGTTATACATGTGTAAACATGGAGTTCGCTAACGCCGAAATTCGCGCTGTTTAAAGTTTTCCTTCGTAAAAGGTAATCCGCTAAAGAATGTTTCTTTGTTTCCGGGAGATTAATGGTGTTTTTAGGGGATGGTACTCTATCACTTCGAACCGCGGAATGGTTTCGACGATTCAGAGTCGGTGAAAACGACACCATAGGATAAGCCAGCCGGCGGAAGACCTGTGACGACGAATACCGATCAAATCATCGAAAACATCGAGCTAGACCGGCATGTGACATCTCGTGACATCGCCTAGGAGATAGGAGTTAGTTACCAAACCGTTTTTAAACTGCAGAAGGCTGGATATAAAAAAAGCTTGGATATTTTGGGTGCCGCATGATTTGACGCACAAAAAAACCTGTTAGACAGAATCAACGCCTGCGATAAGCTGCTGAAACGGAATGAACTCGAACCCATTTTTGAAGCGGATGGTCCTGGCGACGAAAAATGGATCACATCCGACAATATCAAGCGAAACGGTCGTGGTTAGAAGGCCGGTAAATCGTCCAAAACAGAGGACGGTTCGAGAACACGTAAGAGAAATTGGAATGGAAATTAAAATTGAGGGAATTTTACGCGTGTGTGAAAAAATAATTTTTTTATACCCTTGCAGAGGGTATTATAATTTTGGTCAAAAGTGTGCAACGCAGTGAAGGAGACCTTTCCGACCTTATAAAGTATATATATATATATATAAGCATGTCCGTCTGTTTCTACGCGAACTAGTCTCTCAGTTTTAAAGATATCGAATTGAAACTTTGCACACACCCTTCGTTCCTTTGCACGCAGTACATAAGTCGGAACGGCCGGGATCGGCCGACTATATCCTATAGTCGCCATATAACTGTACGATCGGAAATGCCATAACTTTAGAGTTTGTAAAGTTAGGAAGTAGGGATTTTCTAAGGGTTTTATTTTTAATTTTAATTCGACCAATCAAATTTCATAAGGATCGACCGACTATATCTACAGCTGTCATATAACTGAACGATTGGAAATGCCATAACTTTGGTGTTTTAAAGTAAGGAAGTTGGGATATTTATATGAATAGTTTTGGAGAATATAATTTGCAGAATATTCTGCAAGGGTATATCAACTTCGGCTCTGCCTGAAGTTAGCTTTTCTTCTTGTTTTTATACCTTGCAGAGGGTATTATAATTTTGGTCCAAAAGTGTGCAACGCAGTGAAGGAGACATCTCCGACCCTATAAAGTATATATATTCTTGATCAGGATCACCTCCTGACTTGATATAGCCATGTCCGTCTGTCCGTCTGTCCGTCTGTCTGTCCGTCTGTCCGTCTGTCTGTTTCTACGCAAACTAGTCTCTCAGTTTTAAAGCTATCGAATTGAAACTTTGCACACACCCTTCTTTCCTTTGCACGCAGTATATATGTCGGAACGGCCGGGATCGGCCGACTATATCCTATAGCTGCCATATAACTGATTGATCGGAAATGCCATAACTTTGGTGTTTGTTAAGTTAGGAAGCTGGAATTTTCTATGGGTTTTATATTTGGCCAATCAATTTGACCTACCAAATTTCATAAGGATCGGCCGACTATATCCTATAGCTGCCATATAACTGATTGATCGGAAATGCCATAACTTTGGTGTTTGTAAAGTTAGGAAGTTGGGATTTTTTATGAGTATTAAGTTGCATCATATGAATAATTTTGGAGAATATAATTTACAGAGTATTCTGCAAGGGTATATCAACTTCGGCTCCGCCCGAAGTTAGCTTTCCTTTCTTGTTTATAAATTGGTTAACAATAAAATTGTCGGGAGTGACTTTGTTGACGGCCTCTGACCTATCCTCAGGAGCAAGGCGGAACGCAGAAATAGCATTGCAAAGTTTAATTGAAAGTAATTCTGAAGAGCGAACAACAGATATAAGCGGCACCTCATCAGGGTCAGGACTACTTTGCAACAGCATTTATCTTGTCAGTATTCGTATAAGTACCAGACGGGAGACGTGGTTCGATTTACTTATATGTTCGCAGTCACTTTGGGTAATGAAGCGCTGCCCTATAGAGCGGAATCGGCTTTAGCGTTGAAGAAAGGGTACCGTCATCAGTCGAAGCATTAGACAATCAGCAAAATCGCCCAAAGCTCTACATAACTCAACTTTGTCTATCACTACTGTCCTAAGCTAAACCTATGTAAAAAAATCGGGAGCTTAGCCTTAAATCAATATAAACTGCATGACACCTTACTTTTGCTAAATATAATCGATCGAGGCACGTAAATCATGGTACAAGCCATGGACTTGTGTGGTTCTCCGCAAAAAACGAAATTCGCTGGCATTCTCCTAATAATAAGATAGGTTCAAAATGTTTTGCTTATGAACAGAATTTTTTATACCCTTGCAGAGGGTATTATAATTTTGGTCAAAATTGTGCAACGCAGTGAAGGAGACATCTCCGACCCTATAAAGTATATATATTCTTGATCAGGATCACCTCCTGAGTTGATATAGCCATGTCCGTCTGTCTGTTTCTACGCAAAATTAGCCTCTCAGTTTTAAAGATATCGAATTGAAACTTTGCACACACCCTTCTTTCCTTTGCACGCAGTATATATGTCGGAACGGCCGGAATCGGCCGACTAGCTGTGATATAACTGATTGATCGGAAATGCCATAACTTTGGTGTTTGTAAAGTTAGGAAGTTGGGATTTTCTATGGGTTTTAAATGGTCACAAAAGTTTCAAATCGGGAGGCCCCACAGCTGGTAGCGGCCGGCCACTTCGGACACTTCGTGTGCCTTCGGGTTTTTTTCCGCTCACATTGTTATTTTCATTTTGACGCTCGCGCGCTCATTACTCGAGTTCGATCGTTCAGTCGCAGAGACGCGCATTTTGAAGAAGGTTGGCCTGCGCTTGAATTGGGCTTTGTATGTATGCGTGTTCATGCATTCTCATACAGGGGTGCATGTGTGCGATCATTTCATTTCGATGCAGCAAGAATATTTTGTCTTTTGCTCTTCAGACTTGGTACCTTAACAATATGGACGTATTCACTATTAAGTTAATGATCAAAATAAGAATATTATATGTTATAGTATATTTTTTAATATTTCCGAATATATTTCGTTTGGTTTACAAATTCAAATCAGTGGTAGCAGAAAAATGTTTTGCATATGTATGTATTCCAATTAATATAAATCAATCTAATGAGAGAGGAACAGGGCACATCGCAGTCGGTGTCTGCGCTTAGTGGATGAGAAAACTTCAAACCAAATCAGCTTTGGTTGTTGTTCTGTGAGCCGATGGTGCCTGCATACCCTACCGACGATTGAATTTTAGGGGAGTTGGCAGAAACAAAAATAGCTGTTTCGCCGCTCGAAAAGAACATAGCATACGAAAATTATCTTTTTATAATGCTATCCTACCAATAACAAAATTGGATAAATAAACTTTACATTGTTTTTGTTTTCGATTGAAATTTAAATATATTAAAAATCATTAAAAGCTTACTTCTTGACTTAAAATAGTAATACAAATTTCAGAAAATCACTTCAAATATTTTTTGTCTGTACTTCATATTATAATTTAAACCCCGAAGAGAGCAGACGTGCTTTGCGCGAGCTCCGGGAAAAGTTGAAGAAAGTGGATGTATTAAGGACAATTCAAATTTAAAAAAAAAACTAAATTGGTGTATGACAAAATAGGCGAAAAGACGATAAAAAAAAGAATCAGTGATATGATTAAATCAAGTGCAAATTATTTTATAATAGTGCCACGCTAAAAGTTTTATGACCGACGAACCAAATAAAGAGCGCTTAAGCTCGGTGTGCCGAAGAGACGGGCACTTCTCGTATATCTCTACGCGCGATAGTGAAGTGCAAAAAACGTCTACAAAGACCCACCCGGCTCTACAGTCAGTCGATACCCAAAGAGCACGATCGTTGTCACCATCTTTACTCACTGTTACTCCCACTCCAACGGCGTGGAGTTCTCAATGTAAAACGCCCCCACCATCAGAATCGACCCTTGGCACATCAGCAACATGCAGTGGTAAAACTTCTGCAATCGCACCAAAAGTAACAGCAAAAATTACAGCAACGGCTCTTACCGCGGAATCGACAAATATAACGTCAAATAAAATTATGACAAAACAAAACCAAGTAAATATTCAACAAGCGGACCCGGCCATACATACCAGCATGGATCGCTACATCCAAATTAAGCGTAAGCTTAGCCCGCAGAACACCGCGGTGGGTAATAAGCCAAAAATAAACCGAGTCCAAAGAGACAACGAATTACCCGGGAGATCCAATAACAACAGATTTGCCCTCCTAGCTGAAACTCAACCAGAACTGGGTAAATGGACCCAACCGAATCCAAAGACCCCACCAATTTACATTAGGGAAAAAAGCTTGAAGGCCCTGGTCAACAAAATTGTTGCGCTGGTCGGAGACGGAAATTTTCATGATGTTCCGATCACTAAAGGGAATGTTCACGAATCCAAACTTCAGACCAAATCCGAAGAACATTTCCGAGGCCGTGTCTCAATACCTGGAGGAAGCTAAGAAAATTTACTACATGTACCAACTAAAAAGCAGCAAAGGCTTGCAGGTTGTACTAAAAGTGATCGAGCCCCGACGTAACCCCCAATGAAGCTATTGATGCACTCAAAGAAAATGATTTTTATGCTAGGAATCATTAACGGCAACAAAAATCCGCAACCACTCTTCAAAGTAGAGCTGGAGCCGGACAGCAGAGTCTTGAAGAAAAAAGAAGTGCACCCCATCTATTACCTGCCATACCTTTTGCACCGAAACATTAAGGTGGAAAAACCACATAAAAGGAACAACCCAATGTACAAACTGTCAGGAGTATGGACACACCAGAATATACTGCACACTTCGATCAGTATGTGTAGTTTGTGGAGACTTTCACAATTCCGCTAATTGTCCTGCCAACAAAGAAGAACCCCAAAAGAAGAAATGTGAAACTGCGGTGGAAATCACACGGCAAACTACAGGGGCTGTGTGGTCTACAAGGAGATGAAAGACCGCATGCGACAAGTGACAACAACGCGCCACCAAAACACTCAAAACGTGTACACTTGCAGAAAACGACGCCGGAAGTATTTTTCGGGACGGCTGCAAGATCCTCATTTGGGATTCTCATACGCCGATGCCCTTCGAACAGGAACGGAAAACCAACTCCAGTCTTATCTAGGAAACGTTCAGTAGGTCCCAGGACAGTCACAAAGCCCACTGGAAGCTATGATGGTTACTATGCAACAAAGTATGATGGAATTTAAGTCCTTCATGAAAACGACCATGCAAACACTGGTTCAAAACCAGAACATGGTGTTACAGTTGCTTGCAGCAAAGCAGTCCAAATAAATGATGGCGAATCTACGAATAACCATGTGGAACGCCAATGGCGTTTCCCGGCACAAACATAAAATAAGACAGTTCCTGAATGAAAATCATATCGACATTATGCTACTGATAGAGACGCACCTCACAAACAAATACAATTTTCAAATAAGAGGCTATACCTTCTACCGCACAGATCATCCAGACGGTAAAGCCCACGGCGGAATCGGCAACTAATTACTTGCAGGCCACGTCTATCAAAGTGCGACAGGAGATTATAACGCCTCGTGACTCCCAAAGGAAGGCAATTATATGCAAATTTAAAGCTGAGCAACAAATTGGACTATGTTTCCCCAGGGTAGCCCCACATACTGGATAGCAGACCCCAGAAAGGTCCCAGACTTAATAGATTTTGCGGTGAAAAAAAACATTCCACGCAATATAATAAGCGCCAAAGCGCTTTCAGACCTTTCATCTGACCATTCGCCAGTGCTAATAACTCTTCTTCAAAGCCCAGAAACTACAGATCACCCCCAGAGAGAGACATGGCATAGAACAAACTAGTTAAAATATAAAATGTATGTAAGTTCCCACATCGAACTAACCCCGCATCGAAGCGGACATCGAAAGATCCACTGATGCTCTTGAAGATGTTACTCGTGACAGCAGCCACTATTTCAACACCACAATTGAAGGACGTGCAAACTAACCATTTCAAAACTAATCTGCAATTGGAACAGCTTGTACTGGAAAAAACCAACAGATCGCCATCTTCAAAACAACGTCTTAAGGAAGCAACTCGCACACTAAAGTGAGCCCTGAAGAAAGACACTGAAAATGCACAACTGCGGTACATCGGAAAACTTTCGCCAACCAGTACAAAACATCCTCTGTGGAGGGCTCACCCAAATCTGAGCTCTCCAATCGAAACAGTCACTCTGATAAGAAACCCATCAGGTAGCTGTACCCGCTGCGACGAAGATAGAGCCGAAACTTTTGCTTCACATCTCCGAAGCTTTTTCCAGCCGAACCCTGCCACTGGTCCATTTCTCCTACAACAAATCGAGTCGGAACTATATCCTTACCAATATTGCTTCAGCCAAAAGAGATCGCGAAAGCGAAAAGGGCTCCGGGCAGTGACCTAATAACACCAAAAATTATAATTGAACTTCCAAATTTTGCTATTGAGGCTATTTGTAAACTCTTCAATGGGATCATACGTCTCGGCTACTATCCGAGCAATGGAAAAAATCGACCTACTAATGATACCAAAGCCCGGAAAAGACCTCACAACTCCTTCAACTTACAGACCAATGTGTTTACTATCGTGTCTGTCTAAATTGTTCGAAAAATGCCTTATTACACGCATAATACCATATCTGGAAGCACACAATGTTATCCCGGCACATCAATTTGTTCTTCCGTCAAAGACATGTTACAATCGAACAAGTTAACAGAATAACATCAGAAGTCCGCACTGCCTTTGAGAATCGGGAATATTGCAGCGCAATATTCCTCGATGTATCTCAAGCTTTTGATCGAGTCTGGCTCGATGGCCTCATGCATAAGATCAAAACACACTTGCCTACATACACTCATAAACTACTTGAGTCGTATCTGTATAACAGAGTCTTTGCAGTAAGGTGCAAAACAACAACATCTGACGACTAATTATCGAAGCTGTTCATCCTATATACAGCGGATATATACAACTAGATCATTAAATAACAACATTAAACAAAATTACACTGCAAATCAAAAAAAAATCAACCAAAGCTCATTAAACATAACATTCAAAACAAGTGTCCTAAAAATAAACAAAACAAAAGCCAAACAGCTGTTTTGATTCTGCCGCACCCCTAAAATTCAATCGTCGGTAGGGTATGCAGGCACCATCCGCTCGCAGAACAACAACCAAAGCTGATTTGTTTTAAGTTTTCTGAACCACTTAAAAGCAGTCGTGTTTTAAGTGCCCTGTTCCTATCTCAGTAGATTGATTTCTATTAATTGGAATACATACATACATATATGTGGGATTGGTTTTCCTATTTAAATAAGAAGTTGTTTTATTATAATAAGTTGATAGTTTCATTTAAATGAAATTAGTGATAAGTAGTTCTGATAATAATTTTAGATATTTTAATGAATTTAAATCGTGTTAAACTTGCGTTTTTTGGATATTTCGATCGCGTCGTTAACTTCGTTTTTTTCGCACGTCTTGCTTATTCGCTTCTCTCGATCTTAATGCTCGTTCAATACTTCTTTTCTCTTCCTGAATACTTTTTGATATCTCCTCATTAGAGATGGTTGGGCTGAACGGAGCTGCAAGACCTATTCCACAACTCGGCCATCCTTCCTAAACATTCGTCCCAAATGTATCGTCGTCGTCCTCGGAGGATATTTGAATTCATGGCTTCATATATTCGGCGCAAGAAGTAGTGCATCTTGGCCCGTCAGAAGATAGAGATTCTTTCACAACATCGTAAGTGTCCTTAGGCTTGACTTTTGTAACTCGATAGGGACCCAAATACTTAGGTTTTAACTTAAGCCCTCCACCAAGTGAGTGCGTTGATAGCGACAATATCACCGACTTTGTATGTTGCTGCTGGTCTACGTCTGAGATTATACGTGTGTTTGTTCTGTTGCTTGGCCGCTTTACGGATCTCGTCTCGATTGTCCTGGAACATTTGGATTAGTTCTTGCTCAATCATTGCCTTCAGCTTGATGTCAGCTTTAGTGCGCATCTTGATGCCTACAAGAAGCTCGAATGGAATTGATTGTCTGCTGAACCTGGCCTACAAACTTGTACCACTTGCTTGGGTCATCTATGGACAGTTTGGACAAAAACGGAAACAATTGTGGCGTTGAGGCGTTCAACCTGCCTATTTGCTCTTGGAACTCCTGTAGTAACTGCATGTAGTGCAATACCCTCGTTCTTACAATAGTTTCTGAAGTCGTCTGAAGGGAACGCTGTGCCTCGATCGGATATTATTTGAACAGGATTGCCAAATATTGCGCTCTGAGCCTCCAGTCTGGTGATGACGTCCTTGGAAGACGTTGTTTTTGTGGGATACAGCCAACAAAATTAGGTGAATCCGTCAATGACAGCAAGAATGTGCTTGTATGCCTTGTGAGTCGATTCGAGAGGCCCCAAAAAATCGATGTGAAATGTTTGAAGCGGCTTCGCTTCCTTCGGCAATGTGTGTAACTCTCCTTTTTTTTTCCCAAGCTTGCGGTTTGAAACAATACATGGAATGCAGCATTTGATTTGTCGTTGAATCTTGTCTTCGAGATTTGGGATGTAATATTCCTTTCCGATGATCTCCTTGGTCTTCTTTACAGAAAAATGTCCTTTTTCATGTGCCTGTCGAATGATTTCGCGTTGAAGGACTGGTGGTAGAGCTATCAGTTCATCGTCGTTTACCAATTTGGACAACAGATCCGATCTCATGAAGAAATTGTTGTGGCTAGATTTTTCAGCAAGGATGTCAATTATAGCTTTTAGTTGCTCGTCCTGCGATTGAACACACTTTAGTTTGCTGTGCAAGCTTTCGTCAGAGATCATCATAACAGGATAACGGCTTTAAAGCATCTGCATGACGTATGCGTGTACCTGATCTGTGTTCAAACTCCTGAAGTGCGAGGATCCAACGTGCGACTCGAGTACAGACTTCCCTTTTTTCCATCGTCTTTGTAAAAGCATTGCAATCGCTGACCAACTTAAAATGCATACCTAAAAGGTAAACTCGGAATTTACGAAATGCTTCTACCACTGCCAGGATTTTTAATTCGTAGCTTGAAAACTTTCTTTCTGCGTCGGTCGTTTTCAAAGTCTTCAGCATGTTAAAAGCATCTATCTCTCTGTCAGCAAAATAAAACTTGGCGTCGTGCTTCATCAGGTCAGTCAAAGGCTTGGCTATTATGGAAAAGTTCAGGATAAATTTCCGAAAATATCCAACCAGACCCAGAAAGCTTTTTAGTTGCTTCTGGTTTGTCGCTAAAGAAAACTTCGTCACAGCCTTTGTTTTTTCATCTGAGATACAGATCTTTTGGTTTTCAATGCTATGGCCTAGGAACTCGATTTTCTTTTTGAGGAAACAGCATTTCTTTTGATTGATCACCAAACCGTAATCCTCACAACGCTTGATGACTGTCTTGGGATTGGCTACTGCTTAGACTTCGTCTGTAGCTGGGACTATTATATCGTCGACATAAGGAATCGCTATACCAGGTCGGGTCAAGTCTCGGAAAATTGCGTTATCGTGCCTTTGAAATACGCCTGGAGAATTCGTAAGGCCAAAAGGGACTTTCAAGAACTGGTACTGGCCATTGTGAGTAACAAAGGACGTGAACTTGCGGCTTTCTGCATATACATTAACGTGGAAAAATCGTCGATAATACACCGCTCGGAGAATGCGAATCTACGCGGACGCGAGTGCACCGCAGTATCGTCCTTTAAAACAATACGCATCGCGACGTTTGTTGTTTTTGTACTCGTCGGCTTATAGTTTTTGATCAGGTCGTAAACTTCGCGTTTTGCTTGAGTGGTTGCACTCTCGTCAATGTTTATGTTTACACTTTCGGCACTTTCGACGTTGATTTTCATTAGTGAACTTAATTCACTTTCAGTGTTTTGTATGTCTCGGCTTTGTATTTTTATTCCGTCACGATTTATAAGTATTTCGGCTTTGCTACAAAATTCTGCGCCTAACACAACTTGTACATCCAAAAAGTCAGATGAAACGACTAGAAAATTTTCTTCAAACACATGATCGTCAATTTCAAATTCTTCTTTAAAAGAACCGAATGGTTTCATATTGCATAAGAGCACTGTTATCTACACTGCCACGGGAAGCCATTTCTTTAATTTTGAGAACACTTTCATTGTTTTGATTTTCTTTCGGATAACAACTTAAGTAATTGTGCACCATTTACTTCGGCTTTGAACTCTTTGATCAATGCGTTTTTCAACATTTGCCAACTTTCTTATACCGCGCTCACTCATAATGTACATTCTAGCGAGACCTTTAGAGAACGTTTCGCGAAAATGAATTTTTGTAGGTCATCCCAGTACATAATGGAATCCATGTCTTCGAAATCGTCAACCCAAACCTCAACTGCAAGGGTATCATCTCCACTGAATGGCCGAATAGAATCTTCAACATCTCGGAAGTTTACTGAAAATCGCGGCGAATGTGATGCATCAGATCATATTTGTCGTGTTGCAAGCCCAAAATGTTGCAAATTATGGCAAGGTCGTTGTTTGACAAATTTTGCGCAACGTAAGACACTTTTTGGTTATAGAGTTCATCACTTTCAACAAAATCAAAACCTTCAAAACTACGTAGCCGTTTTCGATATGTCGAACACCGTCATATTCGTAGACAAACTTGTGCAAAAGGTCTACATTCTTCTTTTTTTCAGTTTTCAACGCCTGTAAAACCGATTCAAAATCAGCAAGGGTCGACATAGTTGCAAATACAATTTTTTTTTTTTTTTTTAAAGTTCTTTGCTCGTACCCGATGTTCTTCCTTCTACTCGTCTACGTCGTTCACACTCACAGTGTCTACTCGTCGTTTAAATACACATACGCGTCGTTAAAAGTATATGTATAGTGCAGACTACCGTGGTGTTTGTAGCGTCTTTTTCACACACTCGTACGTCGTTTTTGCAAGCTTTTCTTTTCGTTTTCCACAGGCTTCGTCGTTGTAAATCTTTGCTTCTAGCACACGTCGTTCTACTTTTCACGTAGGTTGAGCCCCCATATTTGTGGGATTGGTTTTTTTATTTAAATAAGAAGTCCCACTATTTGTTGTTTTATTATAATAAGTTGATAGTTTTATTTAAATGAAATTAGTGATAAGTAGTTCTGATAATAATTTTAGGTATTTTAATGAATTTAAATCGTGTTAAACTGCGTTTTTTGGTCGATCGCGTCGTTATTTAACTTCGTTTTTTCGCACGTCTTGCTTATTCACTTTTCTCGATCTGAATGCTCGTTCAATACTTCTTTTCTCTTTCTGAATACTTTTTGATATCTTCTCATAAGAGATGGGTTGGGCTGAACGGAGCTGCCAGACCTATTCCCACATATATGCAAAACATTTTACTGCTATCATTGATTTTAATTTTTTAAACCAAAATAAAATGTATGCTGAAATATTAAAAATATATTATAACATATAATATTCATATTTTAATCATTAACCCAATAGTGCATACGCCCATTTTGATTCTGAAAAGTATCAAAACACAAAATATTCTTGCCGCTTCGAATTGAAAATAAACGCACACATGCACCCCTGTATGAGAATGCATGACCACGAATACATATAAAGAGCATCAAAATGAGAATAAGAATGAGAGCGAAAAAACCCGAATGCACACGAAGTGTCCGGGGCCTGCCTCTACTAGCCCGGGGACCTGTCGCAAAATAATTTTTATGTCCATTTCGTTGTATGAAATAACCAGTCTATATGTTGTATGAAAATAACCAGTCTATATGTTGTATGGTTAGTGCTTGTATGTACGCCTCTTTCGACGTAGTCAAGCTCTTCCATCAACTCACAAGTCTCTCGCTCATCAGGTAGACTTCGATATTATCTTGTGGATACTTATACATTCGCTTAGTTGTTAATGACTTAAACATATAACGTTCACCATCAAGCAGTTCAACAATAACAAATGGACCTTTAAATTTAGAGTCTTGCAAAATATCGATATTGCGGACTTCACTGACTGAATGCAATTTACAGAGTCTAAATATATTTATATTTATATATTATATATTTATATATTTATATATTTATATTTATATATTTATATATTTATATTATATTATATATTTATATATTTATATTTTATATTTATATATTTATATATTTATATATTTATATATTTTATTTTATCTATTTATATATTTACTCTCTTTATCTCTTATATTTTCTCTATTTCTCTATTATATCTTTCTATCTTTATCTCTTTCTTTTTCTTTTTATCTTCTCTCTTTCTCTTCTCTCTTTCTCTCTTCTCTCTTTTCTATCTTTCTTCTTTCTCTCTTTCTCTCTTTCTCTTTCTCTCTTCTCTCTTTCTCTCTTTCTCTCTTTCTCTCTTTCTCTCTTTCTCTCTTTCTCTCTTTCTCTCTTTCTCTCTTTCTCTCTTTCTCTCTTTCTCTCTTTCTCTCTTTCTCTCTTTCTCTCTTTCTCTCTTTCTCTCTTTCTCTTTCTCTCTTTCTCTCTTTTCTATCTTTCTCTCTTTCTCTCTTTTTCTCTCCTCTTTTCTCTCTTTCTCTCTTCCTCTTTCTCTTTCTCTCTTTCTCTCTTTCTTCTTTCTCTCTTTCCTCTTTCTCTCTTTCTCCTTTTCTCTTTCTCTCTTTCTCTCTTTCTCTCTTTCTCTCTTTCTCTCTTTCTCTCTTTCTCTCTCTCTCTTTCTCTCTTTCTCTCTTTCTCTCTTTCTCTTTTCTCTCTTTCTCTCTTTTCTCTCTTTCTCCTTTCTCTCTTTCTCTCTTCTCTCTTTCTCTCTTTCTCTCTTTTCTCTTTTCTCTCTTTCTCTCTTTCTCTCTTTCTCTCTTTTCTCTCTTTCTCTCTTTTTCTCTTTCTCTCTTTCCTCTTTCTCTCTTTCTCTCTTTCTCTCTTTCTCTCTTTCTTCTTTTCTCTTTTCTCTCTTTCTCTCTTTCTCTCTTTCTCTCTTTCTCTCTTCTCTCTTTCTCCTTTCTCTCTTTCTCTCTTTCTCTCTTTCTCTCTTTCTCTCTTTCTCTTTCTCTCTTTCTCTCTTTCTCTCTTTCTCTCTTCTCTCTTTCTCTCTTTCTCTCTTTCTCTTTCTCTTTCTCTCTTTCTCTCTTTCTCTCTTTCTCTCTTTCTCTCTTTTCTCTCTTTCTCTCTTTCTCTCTTTCTCTCTTTCTCTCTTTCTCTCTTTCTCTCTTCTCTCTTTTCTCTCTTTCTCTCTTTTCTCTCTTTCTCTCTCTTCTCTCTTTCTCTCTTTCTCTCTTTCTCTCTTTCTCTCTTTCTCTCTTTCTCTCTTTCTCTCTTTCTCTCTTTCTCTCTTTCTCTTTTCTCTTTTCTCCTTCTCTCTTTCTCTCTTTCTCTCTTTCTCTCTTTCTCTCTTTCTCTCTTTCTCTCTTTCTCTCTTTCTCTTTTCTCTCTTTCTCTTTTCTCTCTTTCCTCTTTCTCTCTTTCTCTCTTTCTCTCTTTCTCTCTTTCTCTCTTTCTCTCTTTCTCTCTTTCTCTCTTTCTCTCTTTCTCTCTTTCTCTCTTTCTCTCCTTTCTCCTCTTTCTCTCTTTCGCTCTTTCTCTCTTTTCTCTCTTCTCTCTTTTCTCCCTCCCTCCGCCCTCCCCCCTTTCCTCGGCTCGGCCGCCTCTCTCCTCTCGCCGCCCTCTCCCTGCTTGCTCGGCCCTGCCCTCCCTTTGGTTTTTGTTCCGTTCGGCCGTTGGGCTTTTCTATGGGTTTTCTTTTTCCTCCCTCCGCCCTCTCCCCTTTCCTCCGGCTCGGCCGCCTCTCTCCTCTAGCTGCCCTATCCCGCCCTTTGCCCTAACTTTGGTGTTTTTTAAAGTTAGGAAGTTGGGATTTTTTTGGGTATTAAGAATGCATCATATGAATAATTTTTGAGAATATAATTTACAGAGTATTCTGCAAGGGTATATCAATTTCGGCTCCGCCGAAGTTAACTTTCCTTTCGTTTCCCACTTATATCGATATGAATAGATGCCACGGTATTTCAACTTTGGGTATAGGGTGTAACTCTGCTTGTTTTTTTGCCTGACCGCTGATTTTCGACAATTTACGTATCACACATTTTTCTACGAACTTCCTGACATATTTCGTCATGCACTCAAACCAATACTGCTCGTATACCTTATCTAGCTTACTGGACTTGTGTTTTGTTTCAATTCCGAAGGCGTTTGTCTATTAAGAACATCACCACTTACACACCGGGAGATCCTTATCATCCAACTCTAGAGCTGGACTGTAGATGAGAGAAACAGAGCTGAATAAAAAATCCGAAAAGTCGGTTTAAACGAATCCGCTGCTTTCGTAAGGCAAAACTTTCATCTTTTAAATACTTTTATATCCGGCTATAATGTTCCGAATTTGTTCATGCACTAATATGGCAGAGGCCCGTTAAATCTTTTATAAGCATTGAACAAACTTATAAATTTTTTATACCATTGCAGAAGGTAATTTTGGTCAAAGGTGTGCAACGCAGTGAAGGAGACTTCTCCGACCCTATAAGTTGAGTTGATATAAGCATGTCCGTCTGTCCGTTTGTCCGTCTGTCTGTTTCTACGTTAGCACACACCCTTCTTTCCTTTGCACGCAGTATATAAGTCGGAACGGCCGGGATCGGCCGACTATATCCTATAACTGCCATATAACTGAAACGATCGGAAATGCCAGAACTTTGGTTTTTGTAAAGTTAGGAAGTTGGAATTTTCTATGGGTTTTATTTTTGTCCAATCAATCCCACCTACCAAATTTCATAAGGATCGGCCGACTATATCCTATAGCCGCCATATAACTGATTGATCGGAAATGCCATAACTTTGGTGTTTGGTAAAGTTAGGAAGTTGGAATTTTCTATGGGTTTTATTTTTTGGCCAATCAATCCGACCTACCAAATCGGCCGACTACATCCTATAGCTGCCATATCACTGAACGATCGCAAATTCCATAACTTTGCTATTTTTTAAGTTAGGAAGTTGGAAATGAATATTTTTGGAGAATATAATTTACAGAATATTCTGCAAGGGTATATCAACTTCGGGTCCGCCCGAAGTTAGCTTTCCTATCTTGTTAAGAATTAAATAATTTATCAAACCAAAATTTTATTCTTAACTTTAATTTTTATTTTAATTGTAAAATCAAAAACTTTTTTTTCCCTATTTGTTTATCAGCAGTATCAAATTTAATTAAAATAATTATAGTGTACGCCCACATTTGGCATACTCATATTACTCGGAACGTATGTTGGTCCAGAAGAGCATTTTATGCAATTCCGTTTTCGTGGTCTATGTTTTGATTTTGATCCATGGCAGTGCATTGCAAATCGAAGCTCTTGAGCCATTTCTGAGCACAGTGATTGATTTTCGGTGTTCAAATTTTTTCTGGAGTTCCAACAAAACTCGAATATGGCCACAACAACAGCAAGAGCAAGTCCACAGAGAAGAACAACAAATACGCCACCTGAAATAGGATATTAATTTCACTTTTATATTAAAAATCGAATGAAAAATCCCACCAATATTTTCTACTCCAAGTGCATTGGCTTTCGACTCCTTGCTTTTATCATCCCTGTTGCAAACGTCACCCGTGTTTTTCCACCATTTATCATATAATATTTGAATAATGCCTTTTTCTTGTAGCTCCAAAATAGCAAGTGAAATTTTATCTCTCCAGGGAGAACCCTTTGGTGTCGCGATACCATAACCCTTAGAGTCCAGCAAGCCTCCTATTTGCGTTAGATTACAATCACGTTGAACAGCGTAGTCCAGCATTGTAGATTCCATTAAAAAGGCGTAGCTTCCTTCCATTACGCGTTTAATTCCATCTTCGTATGTCTTAACAAAAACCGCAGCTTTACGATTCTCCATATAACGCCACATTTTTTGATAGATGCCAATTTTAGAGTCCTAAAGTAAAACAAACGTGATATGTAATAGATATTCAAACATATACTTGGAAAGGGGATAATAAATTGGTAAGACGTTCGTACCGCTTTTATTTCGGTATAGAATTCTAGATTAAAGAGTTCGAGTGACTGCAGCGTACTATTTTACGAGAACACTGATATTAAAAAATCCTGCCGATTGGAAGAATATAACCTATAGCTGGCTTGTCAAACTAAGTTTCCATTCTCGTTTCCTTTAATAAGGACATTACGGTTTTAACAGCTTTTAATTTTTTAAATCTAAACAAAATTCTCTGGATCTTGGCCAAATATAAAACCCTATAGCTGGTATATAACTGATTGATCGGAAATGCCATAACTTTGGTCAATCAATCCGACGTACAAAATTTCATAAGGATCGGCCGACTATATTCTTTTTTATCCCATAAGCTATTTGATCCGAGAAACACTATTCACAGTCAACACAATTCAAAAGGTTACATTTTTTATTTTTTGTAAGGGCCTGACGAACGATCATCCAGATTTCAATCCATGTCGATCTGAGTACCAGGGTGAGAAAGGTCTCGACAAAAAGTGTTCGCCCTTTACATTATTTATTAACGATCTCCCTCGCATGTCCTCATGTACACAGATAAGTTATGCCTGCAATATAGGGGAAATTTACTGCAGTTCAGACTTACAATCGGACGTAAATGCTTTTCAAACATGCTGTTGTGAAAGTCTTTTGGATTTAAATAGCGCTAAGTGTAAAGTAATGACATTATTTAGCAGTGCACATTGACCGTATTGAGTCGGTACAAAACAAAATTTCTTCTATTGCCTTTCGTAGTTTTAACTGGGATCAAAACGTAAGTCTACCTTCCTACCAGAGTAGATTACTGTTGCTTAATTTACCTACACTTGTAAATCGTAGAACAATGCTTGGTACAATTTTTATGCAAAATCTTATAAGAGGTGATATTGATTCTGCAGAACTTGTAAATCGCCTAACTTTCAATGTTCCTGTTAGACTAACACGAAATTACGACTTACAATCTGACCTAAATGCTTTTCAAACATGGTGTTGTGAAAATCTTTTGGATTTAAATAGCGCTAAGTGCAAAGTAATGACATTTTTTCGGGTGAACCCACAATATGCAACGTATACGCTGGGTGGTTGCGCGTTGTCTAGAATTACGCATGTTGATGACCTTGGCGTCCTCCTTGACCCCAAAACTTAAGTTTTGTGACCATATTACTTCTATGGTGAATAAAGCCAGGGGAGTACTTGGATTTATAAAAAGGTGGTCAAAGGAATTCGATGATCCCTATGTTACAAAGACTCTGTTCATTTCACTAGTCCGTCCAATCCTGTAGTACTGTTCAGCAATTTGGAGTCCTCAGTATGGTGTAAATATAGACCGGATAGAGGTTGTGCAAATAACTTTTTATTATTTGCTCTTATTCTACCATCTTACTCTAGTGAACTTCTTCTAATTAATCTACCATCTTATCAAAGCGTAGAACGATGCTTGGACCTGGTTTTATTCGTTAAGTTATTCACGGGGATGTGAAGAGTCTCGAGTTTCTGGGTCGCCTAAACTTATCTAGAATTACAAGGTTTTATACTCCTCTTACTTTAAATCACCTATTATTTCTACAACCGCATCTTTGCAGTCTTAAAAGTATTAATATTAGTATTAGTATTTAGTTTCGTATGAATTTTAACTAGTCTGTCCGTTTTTTACGCCGCAATGGAAATAGGGCTGCGCGCGTAACACTTCTGGTCGAAAGGGCCACTAGATTATGACTTTAGTGCATCAAAGTCCGAAAAAAAATCACTTTGGGGTGTGGCCAAACTCAGTTTTTTACATTGGTTTAATAATAGTGGTCTAGAGATGGGATATAGTATGTTTAAGTTCAGATTGTCTGAAGTTCAGACCTAACATCTTATTCAATTCCTACTCAATTTTTGAAACAATCGCTTACCAGAGAGAAATGAGAGTATCAATCGTTTTAGGAGCGGCAGAGAGTCAAGATTTGATATTACAGGAAAAAGTCTATTATAGTCAGAACATAATACTCTGAAAGGCTCATGCAAGGCATAGTTAGATCTACAATGATTAAAAATTATTTCTAGTTAATCTACTTGGCACAGAAATGTTTAGCCGACTTAACAAGTCGGGGCAGTCAATATCACCATGTATAAGGTTATAAATAAAGATAGTACCAAGCATCGTTCTACGGTTGGCTAGGGATGGTAAATTAATCAAAAGAAGTCTACTAGAATAAGAAGGTAAGATAAGACTTGCATCCCAGTTTAGGCGCCGTTAAAGCAAAAGAAGGAAGTTTTTTTCTACAGATTCAATACGACCAATAAGTATTCCGTATTGTGGACTCCAGACGGAGACCCATACTCCAGAATCGGACGGACTAGCGAAATAAATAAAGTTTTAGTCAAATAAGGATAATCGAATTCTTTTGACCACCTTTTAATAAATCCAAGCACTCCTCTGGTTTTATTAACCATGGACGAAATGTGATTAGAAAATTTTAGTTTAGGGTCCAAGAGAACGCCAAGATCGTTTACAAGAGTTATTCTATCCAAAGAGCTGCCACTTGACGTGTAAGTCGCGCGTATATCGGATTGGCCCGATAAAAAGTCATCAGTTTTGCACTTGGAACCGTTTAAATTTAGTAAATCGGATTGCAAGTCTAAATGGCAGGAAATGTCCTTATACTGCAGGCACAACTTAACATCATCTGCGTACATAAGTACGCGAGACTTATAATTGAGGGAAGATCGTTAATAAATAATGTAAAAAGTAACGGACCCAGATGGCTCCCTTGTGGGACACCGGAGGTAACACGGAGAATTTCAGAAATTGAATTTTTAAAAAGGACCCTTTGTGACCTGCCATTTAGATAACTTGAAATCAATTTAAGCAGATCAACTGGAAAACCTAAAAGGTCAAGTTTTTGAATGAGAAGTAAGTGATTTTACAGAGTCAAATGCTTTACTAAAGTCAGTGTAAATGACGTCTGTTTGAAAACTACTATTGAAGCCTTTTATCACAAATGAAGTGAGCTCTAGAAGGTTTGTGATTGTGGATCTATGTTTTATAAATCCGTGTTGACACGGAGAAAATGATTGATCTGCAAAGGTGCTGCAAATGAGGAGTAATAATTTGCTACTCTGGACAGAAATACACCTTCAGGATTTGATACAAAACACAAATCAAGTAGGCGACCTAATGAATTTCGAACATGGTTTACTTGAGATAGAGATATGTCAAGCAGGCCATCAATAAAATCATGCTGTGCTATAGGTAGTAAGACATTCGATCCATCCTCAGTGGACCAAGCAACTTCAGGTATATTAAAATCACCTAGATCTATCAATTGATCCCTATCGGAAAGCTTATTTGCAACGGACTTAATAACGGATAGGTGATTTAAATAATCAGGAAGTTCAGACAACGGCGGAATATATGAGCAAGTTATGTATATAAAGTTACCAGGAAGCGATAACTTTACACAAATAAATTCAATGGTATTGAATTCATCAAAAAATAACTCCTCAGACGGGAAGTTTGAATCAACTCCAATTAAGACTCCAGCTCCCCGTCTAGAGGGACGGTCATACCTATATATTGTGTCTTACCTGGAAAAACTTTGGAGCTAAAGATCTCCGGCTTTAACCAGGTTTCAGTGAACACAATAATATGAGATGCAAAAGAAAGGCTATCGGAATACAATTTAGTGAGTTTGCTACGCAAACCTCTTGCATTCTGATAGGAAAGAAGGAGGTTAGAAGTTAGTTTTTTGAAATTGGTACACTGGTTTGGCCTCGACTAGGGCCCCTTCTTCTTAATCTTAGTCTCGAACTCTTTTACAACCATATTATCCGGCCAAAAGTCGTCCGAGCATATGGCTTCAAAAAGCTCGTTAGGGACAGTTATCTTGAAAGATGAAATGTCTCTAGCATAAGAAAACTTAAACTGTTCCACCTTTACACTATTACAATCGGTTTAGTTTTGTCTTGTATATAAGACAATACATCAGAAGATGTTTGATCAGGGGAAAACGAGAAACGAAATTTGTTTCTTTAGTGGAACCACTGAAAGGGATTTTGGTGGGAGCAGACATTGTTTCTGCAAAACCAACTTGAGCGGTTGTCCGGACTCAGTAGTCCCTTGTGTGGAGGATGCTACCTTCTGAGAGATAGGTGGATCCACTAATTGTGAAAACCACCTACGGACAAATCGGAATTCATAGAAGTCCTTGGTTGCATGCATTCTGTAACGGATTGTTCGGATACCGAATCTTTTTAGCTGCTGATCATAGCAACATTTGAGGGTTTGCTGAAATCAGCTGCTGATCCGCCGGAATGCTCTGTTGTTCTTTTATTTCGGTTGCGGGGTGTTCCCCTTTTGCTCCTTACCACCAGCGGCTTTTTTGCGCTTAGGGGACTCTTCTAATAGCTTACGACTATTAAACTGCGAGTCCAGCGCAGAGAGGAGATCATCAGCTCGGCGAAAACTATCTCTAGCCACTCCGAAACAGCTAATCAGCCCCATCAGGGCCGCCTTTAGTTTGGCGCATGAACGATTTCATCTCGTTCGCGACCTCGACACAAGCGTCACAACAAAACTGCAAATTGGGCCCCTTTGAAAGGTCATCACTTGTCCGGCCAGTAAAACCGGCGCACTTGGTGTGCACCATATTATCACACAGCCAGCAAGTCATATTAGACTGGTCAGCCCCTGATTACGAGGCTGCATTTTTTGGCAGAAGCAGACTAAATTTGTATTATTCATTTTATTTATTTACCACTGTACCAAGAAAGCGAATTGAAATTTACAAGCGAGCAGTTATAAGTACTGCAAGAGCGCAGAAACTACAAGCTTAGAACTTTCAAAGCAAAGGAGAGCAAGAGAGCGGGGAGCGTAAATAGTTAAAGTGCATGCACAAAAGAAGAAACGGCGGGGATATAGAAAAGAAAACACAGATAAGAGTAAGAAAACAATTTATTAGTATTAATACAAAGTGCACTCGCGAAGCGAACGGAGTTTAAATTATGTTTGAATAACCGGAAGAGAATTAAAATTGTTTTGATAAAACCCACCGATGGGAATAAACGAAAACAAATGCAAAATTCGAAGCGCAGAAAAAAAAAACACGACCGTTCACTTTGAAAGTCAAAGACGAATAATGTGAAAAGTTTAAGGAACATTCAAAAAGTTATTAGAAATTGAGGTCACGAGATCACTAGATCTTTACTTATTTATTTAAAAGTGTTTTGTATGTGCCAAACAAAAAAAACGTTTAAAAGTTGAACTTTCAAAAAACAAGAAAGGAAAGCTAACTTCGGGCGGAGCCGAAGTTGATATACCCTTGCAGAATACTCTGGTAAATTATATTCTCCAAAATTATTCTTATGATGCATTCTTAATACTCATAAAAAATCCCAACTTCCTAACTTTAAAAACAGCCAAAGTTATGGCATTTCCAATCGTTCAGTTATATGGCAGCTATAGGATATAGTCGGCCGATCCTTATGAATTTGATAGGTCGGATTGATTGGCCAAATATAAAACCCATAGAAAATCCCAACTTCCTAACTTTACAAACAACAAAGTTAGGGCATTTCCGATCAATCAGTTATATGGCAGCTATAGGATATAGTCGGCCGATCCCTATGAAATTTGGTAGGTCGGATTGATTGGCCAAAATAAAACCCATAGAAAATCCAACTTTCTAACTTTACAAACACCAAAGTTATGGCATTTCCGATCAATCAGTTATATGGCAGCTATAGGATATAGTCGGCCGATCCCGCCCGTTCCGACATATATACTGCGTGCAAAAGAAAGAAGGGTGTGTGCAAAGTTTCAGTTCGATATCTTTAAAACTGAGAGACTAGTTTGCGTAGAAACAGACAGACGGACAGACAGACGGACAGACGACAGACGGACAGACGGACATGGCTATATCAACTCAGGAGGTGATCCTGATCAAGAATATATATACTTTATAGGGTCGGAGATGTCTCCTTCACTGCGTTGCACACTTTGACCAAAATTATAATACCCTCTGCAAGGGTATAAAAATTATTTATTCGCAGAAGAAATTATTAAAACCACATCTCGAAGGGTTAGTAACACACCTTTTTTATACCCTTGCAGAGGGTATTATAATTTTGGTCAAAAGTGTGCAACGCAGTGAAGGAGACATCTCCGACCCTATAAGGTATATATATTCTTGATCAGGATCACCTCCTGAGTTGATACAGCCATGTCCGTCTGTCCGTTGTCAGTCTGTCTGTTTCTACGCAAAACTAGTCTCTCAGTTTTAAAGCTATCGAATTGAAACTTTGCACACACCCTTCTTTCCTTTGCACGCAGTATATATGTCGGAAACGGGCGGGATCGGCCGACTATATCCTATAGCTGCCATATAACTGATTGATCGGAAATGCCATAACTTTGGTGTTTGTAAAGTTAGAAAGTTGAGATTTTCTATGGGTTTATTTTTGGCCAATCAATCCGACCTACAAATTTCATAGGGATCGGCCCGACTATATCTTATAGCTGCCATATAACTGAAGGATTGGAAATGCCATAACTTTGGTGTTTTTAAAGTTAGAAGAAAGTATTAAGAATGCATCATATAAATAATATTGGCGAATATAATTTTATTTAGAATATAATTAAGACTTAGAATATAATTAATAATAATAGCCAAAAAATGTAGAAAAGATTTTATGAAGTGAATGAAAATATTGATGAAATTGGTTGATATTAACTGATGAGAACCCGATGAAAACATGATTAATTAATTACTGATTAAAGTACGATGAATTAATAAAAGCCATGAAAAAATGATAAATACGCTATGAATTGCTGATTAAAATTGCGATGAATTACATATTAAAATGGAATAAATTCAATGACTAACACCTAGAACATGTCAATGGTAACTTGATAACTTGAACATTTTTTGAAAATTCCTTGATTTAAATTAAAGGTAATTAACGGTACTGCAGGTTGTTCAACAAAAAACATGACTTTCAATATTATTTCCACTGGTTTATCACAAGGCTAACGGCTGTCTTCGAGGAGGAAGATGAGCTCGGGAAGGAGAAGCGTTGTCGTTGAACAGCGCGACAGTTCGATTTGAACACTTGCCGCGATCGGGACTCGCTTCGCTAATTAAAATGGACAATTCCGAAAATGACAATTTCTGATATCAGAAGTGGGATCGGCCCTGACACAAGACAGTACAAGTATATTACTTTGGAGGCCAAGAATCCGCGTTGATGAACTGGTGAAACAAATGAACACAACACGTGGGCCGGTATCGAAAGTGAGAACTACTTCACAGAAAGTGCACGGGTTTTGGCCCTAGAAGTGCGTCACAGTGGTTGGTTCAAATTTGATTCATTGATGAAGATTTTCAATGCGCGTCCGAATCCAGAAGATAATATACGATAGCCGCCTTATGACGTCTCTAAATTTAATTCTATTGAATTGGATATCGTCGTATCCATCGTCAAAACCTGCAAGAAGTCGAAGCTGGGAAAACGTGTGAACTTGGTGGCCATAGAACCTAGCGGGAAAAATTACAAGGAAAACCTCTGTCTAGCTCAGTGGTCAAGGGTATGGGAGTGATTCTGTATGGAGTACAACGCAGATCCTTTGTAATTTTAATATTAACGAACATTTTCTAGAAATAATGCTTCATGTTATAATGTATAAGTTTCTTATTTTTATATTCTTATTGGACGAGAGATTCTAGACAAAGCTTTAGAGTTGTAATCGAAGCAAATAAATTCGAAAGTCATAAATTAAAAATAGTTCAAGCGGTGTCGTACGATTTTAGTTTAATAAATTAAATCAATTTCAATAATGATTTAAGTGAATAGGAAAAGGAAAGATTAATTGAAATATTGGGAAAAATTCTAAGTCCTTTTTTGAAATGCATTCTACACAGACAAGTAACAACAGGTCTACTTAGTATACGTCTTAGTGAGCCGGCTAAGTGAAGAAGAAAAGGCCAATGTAGAAAATGATAGACGAGCTATTGTCTGCCAAAGTTATACGCCCGAGTAGTTCCCCCCTTTGCTAGTTCGCCTATGCGTGGACTACAGGGAACTAAACGCAAGTATCATGGCGGAAAATAATCCTTTACCACTTATTTCTGATGAAGTAGTTTATGTCGGGAGTATATGTCGGGAGGCAAGTTTTTTTCTTGCTAAGACAGGCGAGTGGGTTTTACCAAATTCCAATTCATCCCGACTCGATCGAACGTACGGCATTTGTAACGCCCGAGGGCCATTATGAATTCCTCGGAATACCATTTGGGCTAAAAAACGTGCATCGGTATTTAATTCAACGCGCAATAATTCAGGTTTGGGATCGAGAGCCTATACATTTGTCATCGTTTACAAAGGCAATGGAAAAACTAGATTTTACAAATCTTAATGGAAGCAGGTTTCTCCTTTTATATAAACAAGTGAACGTTCCTGACCTAACAAATAGACTATTCCCTCCACAATTTATCGGATTAGCTTCCTATTTTCTCCAATTTGTGCTAAAGGTCTCAGAAATGTTAAAGCCATTGTTTTTAAATAATCATTCGTTCGAGTTAGAACCCTTGCTGTTGTAAATGCCTTAAAACACTTTAGGCATTATTTACAAGGACTAGAATTTGTAATTTTTACTGACTGCGATTCATTAAGGGCAAGCCGTTCGAAAGCAACATTGACAACTACGTTGAATCGGTGATGGGGATACTTGCAAGCCATCCGATTTCGGATTGAGTAAGGGTAGAGAATGGCCATGCTGATTTTTTAAGGTCCCAAAAGCAAAAGTACAGGCAGAGCTCCTTCCAATTTTTTAAAAGTTACTATAACCCTGGCATACTTTGCACATTGACATTACAGGAATGCTAATCGGCAAGAACGATCAAAATTAATAAATTATCGTTTTAGTAAGCTCGCATATTTGTATCATACTTTAAGCTTAGACACGGAAAACTGTGTAAGGGCTATGAAAACTTGTTTGCCTATACGTGTAATTGCCGATTAAGGTAGGTCATTCGCCAGTTCAGGGGTTTCGCTAGTTTTGCACTTCGCGAAGAATTGATCTTCAATTGATTACAACAAGCCAACGGGCATTTTGAGCGAGTTACAGTTAAAACACTTAAAAGAATGCTAACTGCAGTCGAAACTGATCTGCGATCCTGGCAAAACGCGCTATTAAAAGTCTAAATAGCCATGAACAGTACAGCAAATCGAGTGACCAAAATAACCTTGGAGTTCATGATCGCCAGGGAGGGTAGAATTTGACAAGACAATTGATGAGGAAGGTCAGCCCCGAAGTGGATAAGATGAATTGTAACAAGAGAGAACGCTATAGTCGAGTGCCTCGACTATTAGATACCCGTTACTCAGCTAAACAACTTAATATAAATATGCCTTCTTGTAATAAATTGACTAGAAATATTAAACATACATACTTATATTGGCTAAACACATACATTCTTAAATAGTATTATGTATATTAAAGTCTAAATGTTTGCACAACACGAGTAACGGGTATAGGCGAATAGCTTTTTTGAAAGGAGTTATCTTTGCCGGCCAATTGCAAATGTGTACAATGTAAATACATACATATGTACATATATGCTTACATAAATAATAAATACGCCATTGTTTGACTCAGACCTCCAATTTGGCTAACTTGATTGATTTGCATAGTTCTTGGGATATAGTTCGGTATTGACAAATGAAAACCATCGCAATTTCCTTTAATAGAAATCCTTATCGAGAATTAGCGTTGACTCTGTTGAGCACCTTGGTCAGCTGTTCCAAAGTCATCCGTTAGATGGCGCCATAAAAGGCGGAAATGTAGGCGCTAGCCAGGCTAAAGCGTTTAATGGGTTTTTGGGCGTTAGAGTGGGCGTGGCAAACTTTTATTAGGCCAATCGATATTTATTGACGAAACAAATACATATCAATTAAAATTTTCATAATATCATCAAAACTGTGGCCACAGCTTGTGGCTTATGGGCGTCAGAGGGGGCGTGGCACCATTTTGAAACAAACTTGCGCTGCGTAGGAACTCCTCAAATTACATGCAAAATGCCAATCTTCTAGCTTTTATAGTTTCCGAGATCTCAGCGTTCATACGGACACACAGACAGACGGACAGACAGACGGACATGGCTAGATCGACTCGGCTAGTGATCCTGAACAAGAATATATATACTTTATAGGGTCGTAAACGCTTCCTTCTACCTGTTACATACTTTTGCACGAATACAATATACCCTTTACTCTACGAGTAACGGGTATAATAACAAGTAATGTTGAATGCTTATGTTAGGCTGACCAATGATCCTGAGTGGATGCTTGGCGAAACTTATGTTAGGATACACTATGATCATGTGTGGATGCTTGACGAGAGCTTATGTTAGGCTGCACTATGATCCTGTGTGGATTCTTGTCTGGAGCTTTTGTGAGGCTGCACCATAATCCTGTGTGGATGCTTGGCGGGAGTCAGGAGAACAAGTTGTTTTTTTCGAAATTCCGATAAAGAAGAAGAAAAAGAAGAAAAGATGTGAAAGACGATATGCAATAAAATACCGAGAGAGAACATTATTAATTTATGTATCCGGGCGGGATCGGCCGACTATATCCTATAGCTGCCATATAACTGATTGATCGAAATGCCATAACTTTGGTGTTTGTAAAGTTAGAAAGTTGGGATTTTCTATGGGTTTATGTTTGGCCAATCAATCCGACCTACCAAATTTCATAGGGATCGGCCGACTATATCTTATAGCTGCCATATAACTGAAGGATTGGAAATGCCATAACTTTGGTGTTTTTAAAGTTAGGAAGAAGTATTAAGAATGCATCATATAAATAATATTGGAGAATATAATTTTATTTAGAATATAATTAAGACTTAGAATATAATTAATAATTATAGCCAAAAAATGTAAGAAAAGATTTTATGAAGTGAATGAAAATATTGATGAAATTGGTTGATTATTAACTGATGAGAACCCGATGAAAACATGATTAATTAATTACTGATTAAAGTACGATGAATTAATAAAAGCCATGAAAAAATGATAAATACGCTATGAATTGCTGATTAAAATGCGATGAATTACATATTAAAATGGGATAAATTCAATGACTAACACCTAGAACATGTCAATGGTAACTTGATAACTTGAACATTTTTTGAAAATTCCTTGATTTAAATTAAAGGTAATTAACGGTACTGCAGGTTAGTTCAACCAAAAAACATGACTTTCAATATTATTTCCACTGGTTTATCACAAGGCTAACGGCTGTCTTCGAGGAGGAAGATGAGCTCGGGGAAGGAGAAGCGTTGTCGTTGAACAGCGCGACAGTTCGATTTGAACTCTTGCCGCGATCGGGACTCGCTTCGCTAATTAAAATGGACAATTCCGAAAATGACAATTTTCTGATATCAGAAGTGGGATCGGCCCTGACACAAGACAGTACAAGTATGATTACTTTGGAGGCCAAGAATCCGCGTTGATGAAACTGGTGAAACAAATGAACACAACACGTGGGCCGGTATCGAAAGTGAGAACTACTTCACAGAAAGTGCACGGGTTTTGGCCCTAGAAGTGCGTCACAGTGGTTGGTTCAAATTTGTTTCATTGATGAAGATTTTCAATGCGCGTCCGAATCCAGAAGAGAATATACGATAGCCGCCTTATGACGTCTCTAAATTTAATTCTATTGAATTGGATATCGTCGTATCCATCGTCAAAACCTGCAAGAAGTCGAAGCTGGGAAACGTGTGAACTTGGTGGCCATAGAACCTAGCGGGAAAATTACAAGGAAAACCTCTGTCTAGCTCAGTGGTCAAGGGTATTGGGAGTGATTCTGTATGGAGTACAACGCAGATCCTTTGTAATGTTAATATTAACGAACATTTTCTAGAAATAATGCTTCATGTTATAATGTATAAGTTTCTTAATTTTTATATTCTTTTTGGACGAGAGATTCTAAGACAAAGATTTAGAGTTGTAATCGAAGCAAATAAATTCGAAAGTCATAAATTAAAAATAGTTCAAGCGGTGTCGTACGATTTTAGTTTAATAAATTAAATCAATTTCAATAATGATTTAAGTGAATAGGAAAAGGAAAGATTAATTGAAATATTGGGAAAACATTCTAAGTCCTTTTTGAATGCATTCTACACAGACAAGTAACAACAGGTATACTTAGTATACGTCTTAGTGAGCCGGCTAAGTGAAGAAGAAAAGGCCAATGTAAGAAAAATGATAGACGAGCTATTGTCTGCCAAAGTTATACGCCCGAGTAGTTCCCCCTTTGCTAGTTCGCCTATGCGTTGACTACAGGGAACTAAACGCAAGTATCATGGCGGAAAATAATCCTTTACCACTTATTTCTGATGAAGTAGTTTATGTCGGGAGTATATGTCGGGAGGCAAGTTTTTTTCTTGCTAAGACAGGCGAGTGGGTTTTACCAAATTCCAATTCATCCCGACTCGATCGAACGTACGGCATTTGTAACGCCCGAGGGCCATTATGAATTCCTCGGAATACTATTTGGGCTAAAAAACGTGCATCGGTATTTAATTCAACGCGCAATAATTCAGGTTTTGGGATCGAGAGCCTATACATTTGTCATCGTTTACAAAGGCAATGGAAAAACTAGATTTTACAAATCTTAATGGAAGCAGGTTTCTCCTTTTATATAAACAAGTGTACGTTCCTGACCCAACAAATAGACTATTCCCTCCACAATTTATCGGATTAGCTTACTCGGCAAGAACGATCAAAATTAATAAATTATTGTTTTAGTAAGCTCGCATATTTGTAACATACTTTAAGCTTAGACACGGAAAACTGTGTAAGGGCTATGAAAACTTGTTTGCCTATACGTGTAATTGCCGATTAAGGTAGGTCATTCGCCAGTTCAGGGTTTCGCTAGTTTTGCACTTCGCGAAGAATTGATCTTCAATTGATTGCAACAAGCCAACGGGCATTTTGAGCGAGTTACAGTTAAAACACTTAAAAGAATGCTAACTGCAGTCGAAACTGATCTGCGATCCTGGCAAAACGCGCTATTAAAAGTCTAAATAGCCATGAAGCCATGAACAGTACAGCAAATCGAGTGACCAAAATAACCTTGGAGTTCATGATCGGCAGGGAGGGTAGAATTTGACAAGACAATTGATGAGGAAGGTCAGCCGCGAAGTGGATAAGATGAATTGTAACAAGAGAGAACGCTATAGTCGAGTGCCTCGACTATTAGATAACCCGTTACTCAGCTAAACAACTTAATATAAATATGCCTTCTTGTAATAAATTGACTAGAAATATTAAACATACATACTTATATTGGCTAAACACATACATTCTTAAATAGTATTATGTATATTAAAGTCTAAATGTTTGCACAACACGAGTAACGGGTATAGCGAATAGCTTTTTTGAAAGGAGTTATCTTTGCCGGCCAATTGCAAATGTGTACAATGTAAATACATACATATGTACATATATGCTTACATAAATAATAAATACGCCATTGTTTGACTCAGACCTCCAATTTGGCTAACTTGATTTGATTTGCATAGTTCTTGGGATATAGTTCGGTATTGACAAATGAAAACCATCGCAATTTCCTTTAATAGAAATCCTTATCGAGAATTAGCGTTGACTCTGTTGAGCACCTTGGTCAGCTGTTCCAAAGTCATCCGTTAGATGGCGCCATAAAAGGCGGAAATGTAGGCGCTAGCCAGGCTAAAGCGTTTAATGGGTTTTTGGGCGTTAGAGTGGGCGTGGCAAACTTTTATTAGGCCAATCGATATTTATTGACGAAACAAATACATATCAATTAAAATTTTCATAATATCATCAAAACTGTGGCCACAGCTTGTGGCTTATGGGCGTCAGAGGGGGCGTGGCACCATTTTGAAACAAACTTGCGCTGCGTAGGAACTCCTCAAATTACATGCAAAATGCCAATCTTCTAGCTTTATAGTTTCCGAGATCTCAGCGTTCATACGGACACACAGACAGACAGACAGACGGACAGACAGACGGACATGGCTAGATCGACTCGGCTAGTGATCCTGAACAAGAATATATATACTTTATAGGGTCGTAAACGCTTCCTTCTACCTGTTACATACTTTTGCACGAATACAATATACCCTTTTACTCTACGAGTAACGGTATAATAACAAGTAATGTTGAATGCTTATGTTAGGCTGACCAATGATCCTGAGTGGATGCTTGGCGAAACTTATGTTAGGATACACTATGATCATGTGTGGATGCTTGGCGAGAGCTTATGTTAGGCTGCACTATGTGAGGCTGCACCATAATCCTGTGTGGATGCTTGGCGGGAGTCAGGAGAACAAGTTGTTTTTTTCGAAATTCCGATAAAGAAGAAGAAAAAGAAGAAAAGATGTGAAAGACGATATGCAATAAAATACCGAGAGAGAACATTATTAATTTAATGTATCCTTATGAATTTGAAAAATTAAAGTAATTTAATAATTTATTATGTTATAAACATCATACACGTGGACGTGAGCCTGTCAGGAAGGCCGTGTCGCAGTTCTTGCAATTATTTAAATTCTAGAAACTCTCTGAAGGGCGAGACCGGAATTTTAGCGATATGGTACTGCCAGACGTCTTGAAAAACGGCATAACCGTCGATTGTGCCTGGTTGCACAAGAGCGAGAGGGAAGATGAGCTCGGCGAAGGAGAAGCGTTGTCGTTGAACAGCGGGACACTTCGATTTGAAATCTTGCCGCGATCGGGACTCGCTTTGCCAATTAAAATGGTCAATTCCGAAAATGTCAATTCTCCGTTGAGTATTTAATTGGGTACTTCTAACTGGTTATTTTATCAGATATCATTTAGTCTTTTGTGATAGAGGGCTTCAAAAGCAGTTATCTAACAGAAATACGCAACTTACACGTTAAGTGGCGGCTCTTTGGATACAATAACTCTTGTAAACGATATTGCCGTCCTTTTCGACCCAAAACTAAAGTTTTCTGATCATATTTCGACAATGGTTAATAAAGACAGAGAAGTGCTTGGTTTTATGAAAAGATGGTCAAAATATTCGATGATCCTTATGACAATAAGACTTTATTTATCTCGGTAGTCCGTCAGTCTGTCATACCATTGCAGAGGGTTTTATAATTTTGGTCAAAAGTGTACAACGTCTGGGAACGTCTGCTTACACATACAAACTATCTGGCAAGACATCTTGCCAAACCACTGGGTCGACGGTATCTCCGCAGACAACACACGGCAGACTTATGGATTCTCGACCGTGACAGACACGGGCGTCTCTTATAACCACACATCCTGATTAACTTAATAATTTGACAATAAACGAATACAAGGTCAATCCTTGTATGGCGTGTTCAACAAATAAAACAAAATGCGTTGTATATCCCGGCGCCATGTCAAAGGCATTTGTATTTTGAAATGGAAATTTAATGGATAAATCTCTCGACTATAGCGTACCTTCTTGTTTTAAATTGTTACTTTTCTGTCATAGTCTATTTACTATATACAAATTAAATATTAAATACCTTTAACAATTTATAAAAGTTGTGACATAATGAAACAGTGCCAAATAGCTGGTTTCGTTAAAAGAGGAACACAAATACATTTGAGAAATTCAACAAAAATTAACATGTTTAAACAAAGGACGCAAAGAATAAATTTTCTTTTGGTATAGCGGCATTCATTGAGTAAAAGAAGGAAATATTTTCAAATTTGTAAACATTTTTGTTTAGTTGCTAGTTAAAAACTATTAATACTGAAGATGGTACATTATATACGCCAATTTAATTTTATAACAAATAATTCTGCGGTATTAGTATAGGTGTTGCAATGGCTTTTAAATTAAAAAAGAAAGAAAGCAAACTTGGCAAGCCTTCCAGTTATTATAAATTACTAAAGACAATGAGGCTATGTCGCTTTTGCGCTGCAATTTGCCATCATTTCTATGGCATCTATATGATATTTTTGTCCGATTTTAATTTAATTAAAACCGTAACTCCATAATATTTAAATATTTTATTATAATTTTGGTCAAAAGTGTGCTACGCAGTGAAGGAGACATCTCCGACCCTATAAAATTTATATATGTATTCTTGATCAGGATCGCGTCCTGAGTTGATTTAAGCATGTCCGTCTGTCTGTCCTAGTGTCCGTCTGTTTGTTTCTACGCGAACTAGTCTCTCAGTTTTAAAGATATCGAATTAAAAACTTTGAACGGCCGGCATCGGCCGACTATATCCTATAGCCGCCTTATAACTGATTGATAGGAAATACTATAACTTTGGTGTTTGTAAAGTTAGTAAGTTTGGATTTTCTATGGGTATTATAATTTCAGTCAAAAGTTTGCAACGCAGTGAAGGAGACATTTCCGACCCTATAAAGTATATATATTCTTGATTAGTATCCGGCCGTCTGTCCGTTTCTATGCAAACTAGCCCCTTAGTTTTAAAGCTATCTGCTGGAAACTTTCCCAAAAGTTGTCTTTCTAATATAGTAAATAATTACTATAACTCAAAGGAATATTTTAATAAATAGAAAAACAAATTTTTTGGTTTTCCTATGTGAGCTATTTGATATAGATGTCCGATTTTAATTTAATTAAATCCGTAATTCCATAGTATTTAAATATAAAAATATGAGTCAAGTTATGTAACAAGATTTAAATGCTTTGATTATTACTATAAAATATTCACCCTAAAAATGTCATTGTTGATCCACCTTCCAAAGTACCATATGATATTTCCGTTTGATCTGCCAAGTCAGAAGCGCTTTCTATAGGCGATATCATCCGTTCAACAGTTAAAAAAGCAGCTAAGTTGGCAGTGTATGATGAGATAATTATTAGGCAAAAAAAGAACCAGCATCCACCAACAATACGCGTTGAGGTAGCCTAAAAAGGAAATAACATTTTTGGATTGAAGACTTTCGTAACAGTTATGAAGGCTACAGTAAAGAGAAATTATTATCAAATGTCTGTTCCCCATATAACTAGACCAATTGATTCTTGTGTGCTATCTTGCGTTGTAAAAATTATTTTAAAGTATATTTTTTGATCATTTTTTTGTGTTATTGTAATATTATTTTGGTTTAATGGTCAGAAGATTGTAACTAACAAAATATTCCCGTTTAAATATATTTGTTATTTTTTATCAACAAACCTATGCTATGCTACTTGAATACAATTACACAATCGGTACTTGTAAAGTACTAGCGATAATATCCTAATTGAAATTTATAGAAGAGGAGAACATTTTTCCTACACCGTAAAATATAAATGTTTGCATTATCATCACAAAAGTCAATGGTGGGAGACAGACGAGCAGACGAACAAGACTATAATAACATATTGTTATGCAATATTTTATTTTAAATTTATAACACAATTTTTGTTTATACAGCTATAAATTTTGTATCCCTTTATGAACTGAATATGAAGAATATTTTGTTGATCGTACCCTAGGATATAAGTCAGAACCTTGTTGCATAAGAGCGCCAATGGCAAACCAAAAACTATTTTTTAAAGTGAAATTGTTTTGTATTCGAACTAAATCCACTGTATTATCTTCCGATGCCTCTTCATCAACATCATTAGATGGCGGTAAACGTAAATCATGTCCACAAATAGTATCACCATGTTCAACATAATTATTGGATTTGTTTATTTTGCGGTCTGTGTTTAAATATACTTCTTCATCATCTTCTGACATTTTTTTTCTGTTTATTAATTCCAATTGTTCATCAAGGCAATTTTCTTTGTGAATTTCGCGCAATATATGGTCACAAGCCATTGAACAGGGTGGCTTTGAATTAACCCATTCGATCGGTGATAATCGAGCAACAATCCAAATGCAAATTGATACAAAAATATATCCAAATGCAATATAAAACCAAATTTCAATGGCAAGTGGTGATAAAAACGCAAAAAATTTCGTTTGAGCTCGATCTGAAATCTGAAATACAACAAAAATTAATATAGTGTCCTTTTAATAATCACAAAATGTGTAAACATACGTATAAATGAATCTAATATTAATGAACCCTTAAATGATTGTGATTATGTATACCTTCGGATTAAGTCCAGATCCTTGGCGTAAGAATGTTCCTGTTATAAACCAAAAACTGTTTGATATGGAAAACTGATTTTCCACTATATCAGTTTCCTTGTAGCACGGATGAGGGTTTTTCCACTCATATGGAGAAAATCGAGCCATCACAAAGAGCGCGAAGGATACTAATATATAAGCAGCTAGCACATAAAGCCATATCTCGATTGCCAAAGGGTTCATAAAGGAGAAGAGTCGAGTGGGTTGACTTGTCGGCACCTATTTGGTCACATATGTGAAGGGAATTTAGAAATATATGTCTACAAGTTTACAAATTGCGTAACTACACATAAAAAGAAAGTATGAAAAATATTATAAATAAGAGACAGTTTACCTTAAATAATATACCAATGCCCAAATTCATAAATGGTTTTGTAAAATCAATAACACTCTCCCGAGCGTAGTTAATTGTCATTGAAGCTACAGCTAGATCGGCACGCTGAGAAAAATTTATTTATTAATTATATAAAATATAAGTTATTAATGCCAATGTTGATGTATATTAAAGTATATACTTGCCCTTTCCATTAACTCTTGCACAATTCCATTCCATGAATTAGTCTCTGGTATAAAAACACCGTACATATTATCGGGAACTAACTCGATTTTGTATTGAAATCCAACTTGTTGAGCGATCGCTTTGAGAAGATCAATACAAAATCCTTCAAATCTAATATTTCCTGTAAGATTTTATCCTCCTTGACCATAACATATGGTCGCTCCTGAAAAATTAATTTGAATCATCCGTTTTTAAAAGATAAAAATGATTTTGAGAGAAGAATATATAACTGAAAAATTTTAATTTTGCTGTGCGATTAGTTTCTCAAAATAAATATTAAAAAAAAAAGAACAAAAGTTGATGATCAAACAAATATTTTTTGTGATGTTATGGCGATATTGGCGTTCGTCTGATCGGTTTATTAATCCTTCCTATTCGAAACAAGAAATCAGATAGCTTTAAAACTGAGGGACTAGTTAAAACTGGGGGACAAACACCAAAGTTATGGCATTTCCGATCAATCAGTTATATGGCGGCTATTGGATTCAGCCGCCGTTCCGACGAATATACTACCAGCAAAAGAAAGACAACTTTTGGGAAAGTTTCAATTCGATAGCTTTAAAAGTTTGCGTAAAACGGTCGGACGGACGGACGGACGGACGGACAGACGGACGGACAGACGGACGGACAGACGGACGGACATGGCTAGATCGACTCTCCTGGTGATGCTGATCAAGAATATATATACTTTATAGGGTCGGAGATGTCTCCTTCACTGCGTTGCACACTTTTGACCAAAATTATAATACCCTCTGCAAGGGTATAAAAATTACCTGAAATTCATGGCTCTAGACAAACCCTTTAGCAGTAAAATAAACGTTTCCGACCATATAAAGTATATATATATATATATATCATGATCAGCATCACTCGAGCTCCATTTAATAGCTAGAGACTATTTTGACATGGAGACATACACTTTTGCAAAGTCATTTTTATATATGTATGTATAAAATTTGTCAAATTTGTTTAATTTCTATGCAGTTTATTGGCGAAGTGTAAAGGCTAATCGAAAACGTTGCCGATTGGGAACGATCTACACAAACTCACTCATAAAGGGTAATGAAACTTTGGCTTGCCTCCGTTTTCGTTTGGCAAAGTTCAAAAAAACTTCCCCAAACTCAAGAACATTTTTAAAATTACATGCCACGAAATAAACATTTTTAACGAACCTCTCTAGTCATAACGACCAATGTTATATTTGCGATGTTGGAATCATAGAAAGCCGTTGGGTCCGAAATGTTCACACCACCATCGGGCTGCCAGTATCCAACCTTTTGAATTTTTTCTTGCTTTAATTTTAAAATGTCCAGTTTAAACTTGTTTCGGCGACCTTCCACAAAATTGACATTGCCAGTCAAACCGTCTGTAATGGCCTAAAATACAAAATTGTAAATATTATTAATACATACTTAGAAATACGGTAACACTTAAATACTTTAAGCCCAGTACTCAGATTAAAATATGCAATACAAATATGAAATTTCCTGTTTTTTTTTTGACAATCTAAGTACCAGTGTGAGAAAAGGCCGTGCGTCAATGTAGCGATGTTTTTGATAAGATTAGCTTGCTTTTCAGCCACGTAATAAAAAAATTGTATATGTAAAATATTAAAAAAACAAGAAAGAAAGTTATTACAAATCGTCTACATTTCGATTCTATGCCTATATTACCTGCGCTGCACGTTGCCATCGGTTCTATGGCAGTTATCCAATTTTAATTTAATTAACACTGTAATTCTATAATATTTATATGTAACCAAATTCCAATGAAAATTAAAAACGACAAAGTTATAATTTTTTTGAATTTTTTTTCCGATTGTTCTAATAGGAGCTATTTTAAATAGTCGCCCGATCCGGCTCGTTTCGACTTATATACAGGGTGCGCCATATGAAGCGGATTAATGGAATGATCGAATAACTTCGACAATTTCCAACCGATTAGCTTCATCGATAAAGTTTTTTAAATTTTAGTCCAGTACAATTTCAACCATGTATCGACATACACCGCAAGAACGCGCCGAAATAGTGTCGCTTTACATTGAAAATGTTCGGTTGGTTATGCTATCGTGGCCGTACTGCACCTACAAGCAAAACGATACGTCGTTTAGCCTCAAATTTTTCCGAACACGGGTCTGTAGCAGATCGCCAAAAACATCCTAAACCACGCCCGCGTCGCTCAAATGCCACAAAGCAAATGCAACAATGGACTATTTGCGTCGAAAATTCCCGGGACGTGTTGTGTCGAAAAACGGTGATATTGACTGGCCGCCAAGATCTCCAGATTTGACGCCACCGCCCTTTTTTTTGTGGGGTTTTTGAAAAACAAAGTTTATGCTAACAAGCCGAAGACTATAAAAGAACTGATAGACAACATTCGAGCCACGATCGTAGCTATATCGCCCGAGATGATAGCGAATGTCATGAAAAACGCGAAAAATAGAGCTTTCTATTGTATTAGCAATAAAGGAGGCCACTTGGCTGATACTGGTTTTTGAAACTAGCCGTCATAAATTGTAAATATGTAATCTAAATAATAAAACAACATTTTGAATTGTCAAAGTCTTCAATCATTCCATTGATCCGATTCAGAAGGCGCACCCTGTACTGCCGGCAATAGAAAGACAAATTTTGGGAAAGTCTCAACCAGATATCTTTAAAACTGAGGGACCAGTTTGCGTAGAAACGGACTGCCGGACGGACGGACAGACGAAAGGACGGACAGATGGACATGGCTAGATCGACTCTTCTGGTAATGCTGATCAAGAATATATATATTATAGGGTCGGAAATGTTGAAGGAAACATTTCCTCTGCAGGGGTATAAAAATTCGAACTACATAAATATGTACGATTTGAGCATATTGGAGGTCTGAAAGTATTTCAAAACTGTATTTGAAAAATCGGCCCCCACAGACCGAGTGCCATGCTTAAAGGACGTTTCTTCAAGAATATAAAACCAAAATTTTATAAAAACCGTATCCACAGCTTTTGAGAAAATCGCTTAACAGTGGGCAAGCGTCTGAGTCAGCCCATACAAAGAAAGGACTAAACAAGAACGAAAGCAAACTTCGGCAAGCCGAATATACCCTTATATACCCTTGCAGTTATTACAAAACGACTACATTTCGATTTCAATGACTATATTACTAAAAACAATGCAGCTATGTCGATGGGCTGCATTTGGCCATCGGTTCTATGGCAGCTATATGATATTGTTGTCCGATTTTGTTAAACCTAAAAGTATCATTATTACAAAATCCCAAAAAACAAAAAAAAGCAAGGAAGAAAAGCTAACTTTGGGCGGAGCCGAAGTTGATATACTCTTGCAGAATATTCTGTAAATTATATTTTCCAAAATTATTCATATGATGCATTCTTAATAGTCATAATAAATCCCAACTTCCTAACTTTACAAACTCCAAAGTTATGGCATTTCCGATCAATCCATTATATGGCGGCTATAGGATATAGTCGGTCGATCCCGGCCGTTCCGACTTATATACTGCGTGCTAAAGAAAGAAGGGCGTGTGCAAAGATTCAATTCGATATCATTAAAACTAAGAGACTAGTTTGCGTAGAAACAGACAGACGGACAGACGGATATGCTTATATCAACTCAGGACGCGATCCTGATCAAGAATTTATTTGCTTTATAGGGTCGGAAATGTCTCCTTCACTGCGTTGGAAACTTTTGAGTGAAATTATGAAACCCTCTGCAAGGGTATAACAATAAAGTTATACTTTTTAAATTTTTTTTCCGATTGTTCCTATGGGAGCTCTATGATATAGTCGCCAGATCCAGCTCGTTCCGACATATATACTACCTGCAATAGAAAAACAACTTTTGAAAAGTTTCAAGCACATAGATTAAACTGAGAGACTAGTTGGCGTAGAAACGGACAGACGGACATGGCTAGATCGAATCTCCTGGTGATGCTGATCAAGAATATATATACTTTATAGGGTCGGAAATGTCTCCTTGACGGCTTTGCAAACTTTTGAGTGACCCTCTGCAAGGGTATACAAATTGAGTTAGAAAATCGCATTACAGTTGGCGTAGTTTAAAGAGATTTTTAAAAAATTGTGAAGAAACGTAAGTTTAAGCTGATGTAGCGTGCAGCTTGGCACACGCTCTGTGGGTGGAGATATTCTCCAATGAGTAGGGAGCCGATTTTTCAAATGCATTTTTTAAATGTTATTTATTGTTAGCATGTAAATAAATTATAACTTTAAACCTTATTTATTCCCAGGAGTTTTTATCATATAAACATTCCCACACTCGCATCTACTAAACAAGCTTGAGACAGACGTAAATAAATCCCCACGGCTAACCAAACTTTAAAGTAAACATTCGGAAGAATCACGACACCGCGATCCCGTATGTTAGGCATCGTGGTTTGCTTTCAAAATTTTCCATGCTGATCACAGCAATCTTAATCAGGAATTAACTACGGAAATCAAGACTTTGAGAAACTACGAAGATAAACCTGAAGGCTTCAATCCCGAGGCTACAAGGGAAGAGAACCAACTCAAGCCTGGGCAGTCGTAAAGTTACCCTAAGAATCAACTGAACCAAGTTAAATGAAATATGTAAAGAATTTATATTTTTTTTAAATATTCAGTAGAGTTTTTGAAAATGGCGCCCAACGTGGGACCTGCGCTGTGAAAATATATCGAAATAAAATAAGTTGTTGGGTCAGTGAGCTTTTTCACTAGCGCTTACCTTTGGTGGTGCCCAAATAAAATAAAACCGCACAAATTTGCAATTAATTATGCACAGTTTATTCTAAATGGCACCAAGGCCTTATTTACAAAGTTTAATGTTTATGTTTAAGATTGGTTGGTTGGGCGGGCAGACCGATTTGTCTGTTCCTTTTAACTAGCGAAAGTATATAAAACGAAAAAGAATAGATAGGCGATCTGCGACCGTGCCTTTAAAAGAAGATGCTTGCCGTGGACAAAGGGCCAGGCAGCGGTTGGCAAAAGAAATTCAAAAGGAGTAGCAATTATAGCAAATGAAAAATTTGCAGAGCAAATAGAAAAGGCAAAAGCAAACATCGAGAATTTAATTTAAGTTAAGATTTGAAATTATAAGAATTTAATTAGGCAGCGGCCTGACTGAACAAAAATGTTCCCAAAAAGGCTTCATTTTAGTACAATAGACTTGGAATCAGGTTTTCATCAAATCTTAATGAGAGGATCAGACGCAGAAATATTTAATTTTCCATTAACAATGGATAATACGAATTTATAAGAATGCCATTAGGGCCTACAAATGCGCCTAGAATCTTCAAAAAAGCAATAGACGATATACCACCGACATGATCTTTTACTCGCAGTCCTAGAGAAGTCAAATGAAAAGGCAATTTGCGCTGGAGAGCAGGGTAGAAAATATGAATGCAACATTCTCCCAGGCGAAGTAACCGGTTGATCGAGGGATAATGACCCCTGGGCAAGGCATGCAGCTACGACCATTCCCAACCATTTTGGATTTTAGTACGTGGTTGACGGAGTAGGGAGTGTGGACGTCGAAGGGAGACAACCTAGGCGTCGATTACTGCATGCAAGCATCAATCAGAAGCAAGGTGTCTTACAAGAGAGTCGGCACAGAGGTTGTCCAATTTGTGGAAGACAACATACAGTCTGGAGGTATGTGCGAAGGCATCGACTATGCTTAACAGGCTTACGAAGTGGTCACATGACTACATCCTGCAACTCGCATTGTGAGTGTCAATTCAACGGATGCCGAAGAGGCTTCACCGTCAGCTACATGCTGCAGACGACGCCAGGAGATGGTCGCCGCAACGAGGCCGCCACGGAAGTTATAATGAGGGAACCAGCATTCAGCAGTTTCCAGACGCAGCCCAAACAGAGGGGCCCGCAGGGAGCGGAGGCGCCCGTACAGAGAAATTTAAGCTGTTTCGACGCAAAAGTAACTCTGTACGGAATCGGTCAACGGGTGGACACGTACGCACTCCTGGATGAAGGGTTGTCCGTTACGATGATCGATGACGAGCTGAGAAGAGACCTTGGCGTACAAGGTGAGCGTCGACAACTTAATATTCAGTGGTTTGGAGGAAGAGCCACCAGAGCTCAAACCTGAGCTTGCCGATGCAGACTTTAAATAGACGAGATGTTCAAGACGTTAATAGGGATGCACGCCTACCGATACGACCCTACACTAACGTGGTGCCGAAGCTACTCATCGGACTTCATCATGGAAACTTGGGATTTCCACATAGAACAAGAAGGCTTGCCAGACAGGAAACGTAAGCGGCCGCAACCGTGTTGGGCTGGGTTGTCTTTGGGCCGGTAAATGGACAATCGATTGTGCCATCACCAAGGCAAGAGCCTCCTAGCTGTGGCACTGGATAACAATATCCAGAGCATGGTGGAAGACTACTTTGATATGGAGAACTTCGGAGTGAAGCCTGCGCCGCCAGTTGCAGGCAGCGAAGACGCGCGAGCCCAATGAATACCACGGTGAGCTTAGGCCAACGTTACCAGACAGGATTATTGTGGAAAAAGATGAAGAAGCGCAACGGGCAAGGATCTTCTACGAGTACGTATCTAAAGGATCCGTTCGACGGTTGAAGTCTGACGAAGTCGCATTGGAATGCGATCGGCTATGGTATCTGCCACACTTTGAAGTCGAAAACCCTAATAAGCCGGTTAAGATTCGGCTGGTTTTTGTCGCTGCAGCCAAGGTTGAAGGAATTCTGAGCTGGACAAAGGGCTGCAACATTACAAGCCCTTGCAAGACAATCGTCTTTGACTTTCAAAGTGAACGGTCGTGTTTTTTTTCTGCGCTTCGAATTTTGCATTTTGTTTTCGTTTATTCCCATCGGTGGGTTTTATCAAAACAATTTTAATTTTCATCCGGTTATGCAAACATAAATTAAACTCCGTTCGCTTCGCGAGTGCACTTTGTATTAATACTAATAAATTGTTTTCTTATTTTTATCTGTGTTTTCTTTTCTTATATCCCCGCCGTTTCTCTTTTGTGCATGCACTTTAACTTATTTTACGCTCCCGCTCTCTTGCTCTCTTTGCTTTGAAAGTTCTAAGCCTGTAGTTTCTGCGCTCTTGCAGTACTTATAACTGCTCGCTTGTAAATTTCAATTCGCTTTCTTGGTACAGTGGTAAATAAATAAACTGAATAATAAAAATTTAGTCTGCTTCTGCAAAAAATGCAGCCTCGTAATCAGGGCTGACCAGTCTAATATGACTTGCTGGCTGTGTGAAAATATGGTGCACACCAAGTGCGCCGGTTTTACTGGCCGGACAAGTGATGACCTTTCAAAGGGGCCCAATTTGCAGTTTTGTTGTGACGCTTGTGTCGAGGTTGCGAACGAGATGAAATCGTTCATGCGCCAAACTAAAGGCGGCCTGATGGGGCTGATTAGCTGTTTCGGAGTGGCTAGAGATAGTTTTCGCCGAGCTGATGATCTCCTCTCTGCGCTGGACTCGCAGTTTAATAGTCGTAAGCTATTAGAAGAGACCCCTAAGCGCAAAAAAGCCGCTGGTGGTAAGGAGGAACACCCCGCAACCGAAATCAAAAGAACAACAGAGCATTCCGGCGGATCAGCAGCTGATTTCAGCAAACCCTCAAATGTTGCTAAGATCAGCAGCTAAAAAAGATTCGGTATCCGAACAATCCGTTACAGAATGCATGCAACCAGGGTCTTCTATGAATTCCGATTTGTCCGTAGTGGTTTCACAATTAGTGGATCCACCTATCTCTCAGAATGTAGCATCACCACCACAAGGGACTACTGAGTCCGGACAACCGGCTCATGTTGGTTTTGCAGAAACAATGTCTGCTCCACCAAAATCCCTTTCAGTGGTTCCACTAAAGAAACAAATTTTCGTTTCTCAGTTTTCGCCTGATCAAACATCTTCTGATGTATTGTCTTATATACAAGACAAAACTAAAGCCGATTGTAATAGTGTAAAGGTGGAACAGTTTAAGTTTTCTTATGCTAGAGACATTTCATCTTTCAAGATAACTGTCCCTAACGAGCTTTTTGAAGCCATATGCTCGGACGACTTTTGGCCGGATAATATGGTTGTAAAAGAGTTCGAGGCTAAGATAAAGAAGAAGGGGCCCGTGGGAGTAAAACTTCCTAGTCGAGGCCAAACCAGTGTACCAATTTCAAAAAACTAACTTCTAACCTTCTTCTTTCCTATCAGAATGCAAGAGGTTTGCGTAGCAAACTCACTAAATTGTATTCCGATAGCCTTTCTTTTGCATCTCATATTATTGTGTTCACTGAAACCTGGTTAAAGCCGGAGATCTTTAGCTCCGAAGTTTTTCCAGGTAAGTACACAATATATAGGTATGACCGTCACTCTAGACGGGGAGGTGGAGTCTTAATTGGAGTTGATTCAAACCTTCCGTCTGAGGAGTTATTTTTTGATGAATTCAATACCAGTGAATTTATTTGTGTAAAGTTATCGCTTCCTGGTAACTTTATATACATAACTTGCTCATATATTCCGCCGTTGTCTGAACTTTCTGATTATTTAAATCACCTATCCGTTATTAAGTCCGTTGCAAATAAGCTTTCCGATAGGGATCAGTTGGTAGTTCTAGGTGATTTTAATATACCTGGAGTTACTTGGTCCAATGAGGATGGATCGAATGTCTTACTACATATAGCACAGCATGATTTTATTGACGGCCTGCTTGACATATCTCTATCTCAAGTAAACCATGTTCGAAATTCATTAGGTCGCCTACTTGATTTGTGTTTTGTATTAAATCCTGAAGGTGTATTTCTGTCCAGAGTAGCAAATTATTACTCCTCATTTGCAGCACCTTTGCAGATCAATCATTTCTCCGTGTCAACACGGATTTATTAAACGTAGATCCACAATCACAAACCTTCTAGAGCTCACTACATTTGTGATAAAAGGCTCCAATAGTAGTTTTCAAACAGACGTCATTTACACTGACTTTAGTAAAGCATTTGACTCTGTAAATCACTTACTTCTTATTCAAAAACTTGAACTTTTAGGTTTTCCAGTTGATCTGCTTAAATGGATTTTAAGTTATCTAAATGGCAGGTCACAAAGGGTCCTTTTTAAAAATTCAATTTCTGAAATTCTCCGTGTCACCACCGGTGTCTCACAAGGGAGCCATCTGGGTCCGTTACTTTTTACATTATTTATTAACGATCTTCCCTCAATTATAAGTCGCGTACTTATGTACGCAGATGATGTTAAGTTGTGCCTGCAGTATAAGGACATTTCCTGCCATTTAGACTTGCAATCCGATTTACTAAATTTAAACGGTTCCAAGTGCAAACTGATGACTTTTTATCGGGCCAATCCGATATACGCGACTTACACGTCAAGTGGCAGCTCTTTGGATAGAATAACTCTTGTAAACGACCTTGGCGTTCTCTTGGACCCTAAACTAAAATTTTCTAATCACATTTCGTCCACGGTTAATAAAGCCAGAGGAGTGCTTGGATTTATTAAAAGGTGGTCAAAAGAATTCGATTATCCTTATTTGACTAAAACTTTATTTATTTCGCTAGTCCGTCCGATTCTGGAGTATGGGTCTCCCGTCTGGAGTCCACAATACGGAATACATATTGGTCGTATTGAATCTGTACAAAAGAAACTTCCTTCTTTTTGCTTTACGGCGCCTAAACTGGGATGCAAATCTTATCTTACCTTCTTATTCTAGTAGACTTCTTTTGATTAATTTACCAACCCTAGCCAACCGTAGAACGATGCTTGGTACTATCTTTATTTATAACCTTATACATGGTGATATTGACTGCCCCGACTTGTTAAGTCGGCTAAACATTTCTGTGCCAAGTAGATTAACTAGAAATAATTTTTAATCATTGTAGATCTAACTATGCCTTGCATGAGCCTTTCAGAGTATTATGTTCTGACTATAATAGACTTTTTCCTCTAATATCAAATCTTGACTCTCTGCCGCTCCTAAAACGATTAATACTTGCTTCATTGGCACAAGATTGATCTAACTATTGATAAAAGACGTGCTCAGTTGCATGTGGCGAAATTAAAGAAAAGTTCCATTAAGCCGTCAAGGCTATCATCGACAGTCACATCGAATGAATTTCTAATTGCCCAGCGAATCCGTCTGAAGGAAAAGAATGGTGCAGTGCGTCAAGAAAGTCCAGAGTCACACATTGAGGGAGGTGGAGAGTCTCTTGATCGAGGCCGAGAACATAGAGAATTCGTCCGCTCACTCACTTGCCGGTGAATGTGGACGAGGAGGCTCCCTTGACGCCTAATGATCTACTTAAGGGAGTGGCTAACTCGCCGGACACGCCGGGTGAGGATGCGTAATTCTGATATAGTAAACAACAAGAAAGGAAAGCTAACTTCGGGCGGAGCCGAGACTATTCCGCAAATTATATTCTCCAAAATTATTCATTCTTAATACTCATAAAAAATCCCAACTTCCTAACTTTAAAAACACCAAAGTTATGGTATTTCCAATCATTAAGTTATATGGCAGCTATAGGATATTAACAGCCGATCCTTATGAAAGGTCGTATTGATTGGCCAAAAATAAAACCCATAGAAAATCTTAACTTCCTAACTGTAGAAAAAATTACGGCATTTCCGATAAATAATGTTATATGTCGGGCGATCTCGGCTGTTCCAACTTATATACTGCGTGCAAAGGAACGAAGGGTGTGACCAAAGTTTCTATTCGATATCTTTAAAACTGAGAGACTAGTTCGCATAGAAACAGATAGATGGACCGACAGACGGACAGACATACGGACGGACAGATATGCTTATATCAACTCAGGACGCGATCCTGATCAAGAATATATATACTTTATAGGGTCGGAGATGTCTCCTTCACTTCGTTGCACACTTTTGACCAAAATTATAATACCCTCGAGCTGATGGATCTGATTGCTTTATGACAGAGATTGATTTATGGAAAGAGAGTTTGCTGAAACAACATCGGAACGTCGTATATATATATATAACCTAACCTAAGCCAAAAAATCCAACATCTCGTAAACACCAAAAAATTATTGATTTCATTTACTTTCAAAAATATCACAAAAACTATGTTATACAAGAAACATAAAAATATATTAATAATGATAACAAATCAAGTTTAAATTAATTCTGAATTCTGAAGAACGCAAAATAATTCTTCTTTCGTTTAAAAAAAACCCAAATCTGAACATTGTTATTCGCCTGCTTAACTGAGATTCGAGTCACTACTAAAATTTCCGTTAAGGGATTTATTGCGAGTCAATGTGAGAGCTAACACTTGTAGGGGTTAAGATTCTCTCTTAAATTTTTTTTGGCTTGTAAGAAGACAAATGTTTTCAGACGACAGATCAAGAAAAATTTAATTTTACAGCGATTGCGTGACTTTAGCAAGAACAATAGACAACCAGGGCTTTAATGACCTTATGTATACATTTATTCTGAGCTAGGCATCACTCAAGTCTAAATAACAATTTTTGAGTAAAAATGCTTAAAACGGCTAAAACTTGTTTTTTCTAGGTATAAGCGGCTTCTATCAATTTAACATTTAGTTGTTTACATTAAAAATGGTAGAAAATCTACTTACTGCATTTATTTGGTTATACAACGAAATTCCATCATCCCATGTTCGGTCAGAGGTGCAGGAAAGGTTTTTTATTGAAAAATTTGGACGATTATCTAAACTTAAAAAGTGTAACCCATACGCAAACGCGTATACCGAATCAAACATTAAAGCAGACTCTGTCTAAAAATAATGCGAAAAATTAAAACATGTTCTTAAAATTGTCGATTTTCTTTTACCTGTATATAAGGTATTCCGTTTACGTTTTCCAAACGATTGTGTTGAAGTTTTTGCATTTGATCTATGACTTCAAGATATCTTTTGCTATCGACATCAACCAATCGAAATGCAGTTATATTTACACTGTTATATCTGAAATCCTCTAAGTCATATGTTTCCAAGTCCTGTTAAAAAAATTATTTTATTATTAGTGAAGGCAAAAACAAAAAGCAAGCAAACTCCGGCAATCGGACTTTACATCGATTTGTATGCATATTGCTTCCCTATTCATTTTCCGATCATGCCAATGATCGACAATTTGATATATACTATATGACTATATATCAAAAAATATTCGTATATTTTTGTCAATTATTTCGATGTTTAATATGGCAGCTATATGAAATCTTCCGAGCTCTCACACTAGTAATAGAAACGGTCGGACAGACTGAAATTAAAATAACCACTGAAAGTGTATAAGAACTAGGTTATGTATTCCCTTCCAGATTGTGTTTTATACACATCTAATCTAACTAATTAAAAAATATAAGTTAATTCGCTGCAAAATCGGTTATTTTTTACGAATTTTTATTATCAGCTCCCATGTGATAATACAACATTTGAACAATATGTGTGAAAATTTTCATCCAAAAATATTGAAAAGTGAGTCAGATATAGGCAATCTCCTGTAGCACATCGAAAAAAAAGGTATCTTGCGGTGTACTCTCTTATTATTATTTTTTTTTTTTTTAAATAGTTCTTTACTGATATTTTTTGCAGAGACAATTCTTTTTCACAGGGAAATAGCGAGAAAATGTTGTTTGTCTTTTGTGTTTTGTCAATATAATATAAAAATATGTTATGAAAAATCTTTTTCGAGTTAATATTAACAAATAACTACTTTGGTATTATTATTACATATTTAAGTTTTTGCCATTATGCATGTATTTATGTACTTACGAATGTTGTAAACATATAGTGATATCTGTGATCATTCATTTGCAGTTGCAAAATCTGAAAAAGTTTAAAACAATTTTTTTGTTTGTGATTAAAGCCTAGTATCCAGATCGACAAACGATTACGCTAGCGTAAAAACTTTAATCTTTCCAGTGTGACCAAAAGTTTGAGAGTTTATCAGATTTAAGCGTGCTACGGTCAGCTGGGTTTGTTGACAAGCAGTTAAAATTCAAATATCGTATTTGCGGGAAAGAGCCTTTAAAAGATATTATCAACTACCTTGGCAAAACAAGTCTGCCGCTGTACAAAGAAATTAAAAAACAATACAATTTAAATTTATCAGTTGTTTTTTTTAATTTACTGATAATTATTTGCTAATTTAAAGTTCATAGCTGCACTTTTATTGTGTTTTTTCGTACATTCTGGAACTAAAAAACATTTTGCTCTGACAAGAGGCACCCCAGATAGTATTAATGTTATTTTGTAATCACATGTAAACACCTGCAATCGACTTTTGTGAGTTTTTTGAGTTTTTCCCTCCATTTCTTATAATGTTCAGTGAGAAGCGCACGCCAAAAGATTAAATTTTTTAATCTTTTCGCTAGGGTTCACGTTTCCGCAGACTGGCAACGCTATGGAATTTTCTGGTATTTTTTTCGTCGATCAGGAGACCGACGTGAAAAAAAGGCCAGACGAAAAGTGAACGCCAGCTGTTTGCCTCTCGCTCTCTCTCATGACTGGCGTTCGGTTTTCGTCGATCAGGATACTAGGCTTAAATTGAGATGTATAAATATGTAGGGATAAGCAAACCATAAAGTTTCGGTTAACCTACTATTAAAAGCATTATCCTAGAAGTCTAGAAAAATGTCAGTGTTTCTGTATTCTGAATAAGAGATTTGCTGTTCCGATAAGGTACGAGTTATTCACTCAATAATGCTCTTATTATAAACAATAAAGGAAGCAAACTTCGGCAAGCCGAATTTTTTATACCCTTGCAGTTATTACAAAACGACTACATTTCAATTTCTACGCCTATACTCGTATTACTAAAAACAATGAAGCTATGTCGACTTTGCGCTGCAAATGCCAAAGAACAAAAAAAAATTAAAAACAACAAAGTTATAGTTTTAAAATTTTTTGTTCGATTGTTCCTATGTGAGCTACATATATGATATAATCGCCCGATCCGGTTTGTTAGCTCGTAAGAAAGCTTTGAAACGGACGGACGGACATGGCTAGATCGACTATCCTGGTGATGCTGCTTAAGAATATATATACTTTATAGGGTCGGAAATGTCTCCTTCACTGCGTTGCTTTGACTGAAATAATAAAGTGTATAAGAAGTAATACGTAACTTTGCAAGATGAAATTTTAATATCCTGAAGTCTTTCCAATGCGCAAAAAAAACAATGGATCCCAAATTGTATACAACAAAGCATATATTCATCCGATTCTGATAGAACTTAAGGTACTGGTCCAAAATGGGATAAAACCATTAATTAGACAAACACAACGAGAAATACAAAAATTGCTCAAAAAGCAGCATATTAAACATTTTTGTTCCTATAAAATATAGGAATACACGTCCGATTAACGGTGTTTTTTACCTTTATGTGCGTAAACATATAAATAAATGATTGCGGTCAGACAGACATACGGACATGCCTAGATCAACTCGCTTAGTGATTTGATTAAAATCATATATGCTTATATTCTCCTTTACTGCGCTACAAACTTCTGACCATAATTATTAAATCTGTAAAAGTATACAAATCTCAAAAAAGTAAGAATTTACCTAAACAAATCCGAGTACAAAGTTTTTTTCTTTCAGGCATACTTATTTTTCTTAAAATTGTTAACTCTATGTACATTAAACAAAGAAATCGTTTTAACAATCGTTTACAATTTTTTTACCCTTGCAGAGGGTATTATAAATTCAGTCAAAAGTTTGCAACGCAGTGAAGGAGACATTTCCGACCCTATAAAGTATATATATTCTTGATCAGCATCACCAGGAGAGTTAATCTAGCCATGTCCGTCTGTCCGTCCGTCTGTCCGTCCGTCTGTCCGCCTTTCTATTGCAGGTAGTATATAAGTCGGGTCGGGCTGCCATATAACTGAACGATCGGAAAAGCCAAAACTTTGGTGTTTTTAAAGTTAGGAAGTTGGGATTTTCTATTAGCTTTATTTTTGGCCAATTAATCGGACCTACCGAATTTCATAAGGATAGGACGACTATATCTTATTGCCGCCATATAACTGATTGATCGGAAGTGCCACAACTTTGGTGTTTGTAAAGTTAAGAAGTTGGGATTTTCTATCGGTTTTATTTTTGGACAATAAATCCACCTACTAAATTTCATAAGGATCGGCCGACTATATCTTATAGCTGCCATATAAATGAACGATTGGAAATGCCATAACTTTGGTGTTTTTAAAATTAGGAAGTTGGGACTTTTTCTGAGTATTAAGAATGGATCATATGAATAATTTTGAAGAATATAATTTACAGAATATTGTGCAAGGGTATATCAACTTCGGCTCCGTCCGAAGTTAGCTTTCCTTTGTTTTGACTTGTTCTAAGGTCGCACTTAGGTTAAGAAAATTACTGTAGGAATGTAGAAATAGGACTTATATAAATTTAAATTAAAAAGTCTTCTTACGGATCTAAAAAAAGTTTTTATGTGAGATGGACTTGTATCCACTATTATTTTGTATATTTCCTTTTGGCGGATTGCTCGTAGGACTTGACGATAGGATTCCGGACTGGCTTGCCTTATATACATTTCCGCTTTCGTCTCAGTTGATGAGTGCATCAAGTTAAAGAGTCCTAAAAAATAATGTTTATAAAATGCGTACAATAATATTTATATTTAATAATAAGAATAAATAAATTAAAATAGAATGTCGGTCGATCGCCCCAAAGCGAGAAACCGAATTTACTAGTTCTTAGACTACAAATTTAAGTCGAAGTTTATATACCCCTGCAGTTGTTGCATTTCAAATTCTATATATAGTATTGGTCAAGGAAATGAAGCTCTATCTTTTTTCCGTTACATTTTTCGAGCGTGCCAATGGCAAATTACTTTTGTTTTAATTTATTTTTCCAATTGGGAGCTATATGATCATATATGTCCGTTCCGACTTACATACTCCCAGAATAAAAAGAAAGAACTTTACAGGGAAGGAGAAGTTTTCGTCACTGCGTTGCAAACTAAAAATATACTATCCTCTGCAAGGGTATAAAAAAAACTTCTTCAAATCGATTCATCCAACTCGGAAAGTCGTAATTGGAAAGTCTATTTTACATTTAAATATAAAAATATAAAAACATAAATATTTTATTAATTTTTCGACGCTACTTTACTTATTGTAAGGGAGGTGCAAAATAAAATTAAATGCCTTTATATACATATTAAAATATCTAAAAGTAATTTAATATTTAACGGTGCTTCGAAAAAATTATCGTGGAAGCATCATACTTTTACTCGTAGTATCGAAATTTATATAATAAAATATATATGTATATTATATATTAATTGTATATGTACATATACTGTGTAGATGTATATATAGTGAGTACAGATTATGGATAAAAACTAATTCAATTTTAATCAACGACGATGCAGAAATTTATGCGCTTTAATAAAAAGTATTAAGTGATTGTGTATGTCTGATTAAATAATAATTACCATAGTCTTCCTCATAAATAATTGCAACCTTTGTCCAGTTTAAATAGACCATTATATCTCTATATGCTAGAGTTAATAGAGTGTGCGATGGATACAAGTTGATGGAAAATTCTTTAGAATTATATTCCAGATCAATTCGAACTTCAATGTGGGGTATATCATAAGCTTCGCAGATAGATTGTACATGACCAGCAAGAAGAGTGTCAGTTGGACCAAAAATTGCTTGAACTCCTGCTTCCAACTGCCGGCAAACCTTTTTGGTGGTGCGAAAAGAGTCATCTCGAGGCACATACTCAATATCGTACACAAGTTGTGTATTGGGAAGAAGAGTTTTTTCCTTGTTGATGCGGTATATCGCGTATTTAAATGCTGATTCGATACTGCTTTCACGCTCATCCTCAGTAAATATGGCACCTATTAAAATGCGAATAGTAAGTACTAGGCGAAATACGTTTAACATTTACTGAAACCTTACCTACGCGTATTACTGGAGGCAAAGCATTTGCAATTATGACTATCGAAAACATTATGTATGAAAAACATACCCTTTTGAGGGTACTTTGGTCTATTATATATTTCTTTATTATGTTTTCCCGTTTTTTTCGTATCTAAACAGCAAAGAAATAATGTACTGAACTAAAGGGTCGAATAGATGCCTTACCATTTTTTGATATGGCTTATGTGGCGTCTTTACATTCCGTAATCTAAATATTATTCTTTAACACATGACATGTAAACATTTAAAACTAAAGGCTCTTAACTTTTTCATCGAATCTTCCTAAGCACTTTTTGGCTTCATAAAGCTTAAAGCTCAATAAGCTTTTACGGGGTGGTTTATTCTGCGTTATATTATCGTGGTGGTTTTCTTTAAAAAAAATGGTTCCCGAACAGTTATTATGAAAAGTCTTTAAGCTTTTGGGATAGTTTCTTACATTTATTTTAAACAAAATGGTTGCTCGACGCATGACGCCAATAGCTTGAAAAACATTAAGGTTCGCTTTAAAAACATATCGAGATATATCTACAGTATTAGACAAAGAAATACATTTTTTTAGTGGAATCTGAATGTTTTTATATTCTTAAAAATGCTGATCCTGTACAACATAATTGTAACCAAAAAGAGCCATCTTATGTTTTTTCTATGTTACGCTCTAGTGTTTTTCAAAGAAAAAGTAATTTAGTCTGCAACAGGTCCCAGTTAGCGGGCTAAGACTATTTCATAAATGCCGTTAGATTAAGGAAACAACACCTTAATAACATTAAAACAATCAAAAGTCCTGTCCAATTTAAAAAAAAACTATACACTATCTTGCACACATCGTAAGTAAAAATAAAACAAACAAAAAAGGAAGCAAACTTCGGCAATCCGAAGTTTATATACCCTTGCAGTTACTAGAAAACGTCAACGTAATGCTGATCAAGAAATGTCTCCTTCACTGCGTGGGAAACTTTTGACTGAAATTGTAATTCGCTCTGCAAGGGTATATTAAAGGAAAACTCAAATTATTCTAAGCTCACTCACTACAAGAAAGGAAGCAAACTTCGGCAAGCCGAAGTTTTATATACAAATCGACTGCATTTCGTTTTCTATGTCTATATTACTAACAACAATGAAGCTACCTCAGGGAAAGAAGTATATGTGCACTTTTTAATTTGCTTTTATTTTCTCTAAAGTTAACGGTACAGTTTTTGTAAGTACGCAGTTTTGTATTCTTATCTTTTATGGACATCTCCTAATTCAATGGTCGTCTTTGGGCTTCATTCGTTGTTCCGTTTTTAATAACATGTGCTAAAACTTGTGTTTTTAATAGGAAATAAGAATATGTGCAAATTGAGATTATTGTGTTATTGAAAGCGGGTAAGCTAAGAAGTGTGATCTAAAAATATTTTTTAATCAGCGGAACGTAAGTAAAATAGATTTTTTATCCTTGTAAAATAAAATAATTAATATTACGTTTGATTTTACGGTAGAATGCCACGTGGTTTACATTTGTCAGAGGAAGATAGCGGCATGATCAAAGGGCTGGCTGAATCTGGCCAGACCGTTTCTTATATTGCTGCCAGATTAAATAGGCACAGGAATACAATTAGTAACTTCCTTAAAAATCCGGAAAGTTATGGAAAAATAAAGCGAAGCGGCAGGCCCACTGAAATCGACGAGCGGTGCAAGAGACATATTCGGCGTCTAGCCTTTCAAGACTTCCGCCCGAAGTTAGCTTTCCTTTCTTGTTTTTAATAATTTCAATGCACATAAACTTCTTGTATGTCGAATTTGCGCTGAATTTTGCCATCGTTTCTATGGCAGCTATAGGATATTGTTATCCGTTTTTAATTTAATTAAAACTGTAACTCCATAATATTTAAATAAAAATTAAAAACAAGAAAGGAAAGCTATGCATTCTTAATACTCATAAAAAATCCCAACTTTCTAACTTTAAAAACACCAAAGTTATAGCATTTCCGATCAATCAGTTATATGGCAGCTATCGGCCGATCCCGACCGCTCCGACTTATATACTGCGTGCAAAGGAAAGAAGGGTGTGTGCAAAGTTTCAAGTCGATATCTTTAAAACTGAGAGACTAGTTTGCGTAGAAACAGACAGACGGACAAACGGACATGCTTATATCAACTCAGGAAGTGATCCTGATCAAGAATATATGTACTTTTTAGGGTCGGAGATGTCTCCTTCACTGCGTTGCACACTTTTGACCAAAATTATAATACCCTCTGCAAGGGTATAACAACAAAGTTATAATTTTTGAACATTTTTTTAACGATTGTTCCTATGGGAGCTATATGATATAGTCGCGCAATCCGGCTCGTTCCGACTTATATATTACCTGCAATATTTTTTTTATACCCTTGCAGAGGGTATTATAATTTTGGTCAAAAGTGTGCAACGCAGTGAAGGAGACATCTCCGACCCTATAAAGTATATATATTCTTGATCAGGATCACCTCCTGAGTTGATATAGCCATGTCCGTCTGTCCGTCTGTCTGTTTCTACGCAAACTAGTCTCTCAGTTTTAAAGCTATCGAATTGAAACTTTCCACACACCCTTCTTTCCTTTGCACGCAGTATATATGTCGGAACGGCCGGGATCGGCCGACTATATCCTATAGCTGCCATATAACTGATTGATCGGAAATGCCATAACTTTGGACATCTCCTAATTCAATGGTCGTCTTTGGGCTTCATTCGTTGTTCCGTTTTTAATAACATGTGCTAAAACTTGTGTTTTTAATAGGAAATAAGAATATGTGCAAATTGAGATTATTGTGTTATTGAAAGCGGGTAAGCTAAGAAGTGTGATCTAAAAATATTTTTTAATCAGCGGAACGTAAGTAAAATAGATTTTTTATCCTTGTAAAATAAAATAATTAATATTACGTTTGATTTTACGGTAGAATGCCACGTGGTTTACATTTGTCAGAGGAAGATAGCGGCATGATCAAAGGGCTGGCTGAATCTGGCCAGACCGTTTCTTATATTGCTGCCAGATTAAATAGGCACAGGAATACAATTAGTAACTTCCTTAAAAATCCGGAAAGTTATGGAAAAATAAAGCGAAGCGGCAGGCCCACTGAAATCGACGAGCGGTGCAAGAGACATATTCGGCGTCTAGCCTTTCAAGACTTCCGCCCGAAGTTAGCTTTCCTTTCTTGTTTTTAATAATTTCAATGCACATAAACTTCTTGTATGTCGAATTTGCGCTGAATTTTGCCATCGTTTCTATGGCAGCTATAGGATATTGTTATCCGTTTTTAATTTAATTAAAACTGTAACTCCATAATATTTAAATAAAAATTAAAAACAAGAAAGGAAAGCTATGCATTCTTAATACTCATAAAAAATCCCAACTTTCTAACTTTAAAAACACCAAAGTTATAGCATTTCCGATCAATCAGTTATATGGCAGCTATCGGCCGATCCCGACCGCTCCGACTTATATACTGCGTGCAAAGGAAAGAAGGGTGTGTGCAAAGTTTCAAGTCGATATCTTTAAAACTGAGAGACTAGTTTGCGTAGAAACAGACAGACGGACAAACGGACATGCTTATATTAACTCAGGAAGTGATCCTGATCAAGAATATATGTACTTTTTAGGGTCGGAGATGTCTCCTTCACTGCGTTGCACACTTTTGACCAAAATTATAATACCCTCTGCAAGGGTATAACAACAAAGTTATAATTTTTGAACATTTTTTTAACGATTGTTCCTATGGGAGCTATATGATATAGTCGCGCAATCCGGCTCGTTCCGACTTATATATTACCTGCAATATTTTTATACCCTTGCAGAGGGTATTATAATTTTGGTCAAAAGTGTGCAACGCAGTGAAGGAGACATCTCCGACCCTATAAAGTATATATATTCTTGATCAGGATCACCTCCTGAGTTGATATAGCCATGTCCGTCTGTCCGTCTGTCCGTCTGTCCGTCTGTCTGTCCGTCTGTCCGTCTGTCTGTTTCTACGCAAACTAGTCTCTCAGTTATAAAGCTATCGAATTGAAACTTTGCACACACCCTTCTTTCCTTTGCACGCAGTATATATGTCGGAACGGCCGGGATCGGTCGACTATATCCTATAGCTGCCATATAACTGATAGATCGGAAATGCCATAACTTTGTTGTTTGTTAAGTTAGGAAGTTGGGATTTTCTATGGGTTTTATATTTGGCCAATCAATTTCATAAGGATCGGCCGACTATATCCTATTGCCGCCATATAACTAAACGATTGGAAATGCCATAACTTTGGTGTTTTTAAAGTTAGAAAGTTGGGATTTTTTATGAGTATTAAGTTGCATCATATGAATAATTTTGAAGAATATAATTTACAGAGTATTCTGCAAGGGTATATCAACTTCGGCTCCGCCCGAAGTTAGCTTTCCTTTCTTGTTTTTTTATACCCTTGCAGAGGGTATTATAATTTTGGTCAAAAGTGTGCAACGCAGTGAAGGAGACATCTCCGACCCTATAAAGTATATATATTCTTGATCAGGATCACCTCCTGAGTTGATATAGCCATGTCCGTCTGTCCGTCTGTCTGTTTCTATGCAAACTAGTCTCTCAGTTTTAAAGATATCGAATTGAAACTTTCCACACACCCTTCTTTCCTTTGCACGCAGTATATATGTCGGAACGGCCGGGATCGGCCGACTATATCCTATAGCTGCCATATAACTGATTGATCGGAAATGCCATAACTTTGGTGTTTGTTAAGTTAGGAAGTTGGGATTTTCTATGGGTTTTATATTTGGCCAATTAATCCCACCTACCAAATTTCATAAGGATCGGCCGACTATATCCTATAGCTGCCATATAACTGATTGATCGGAAATGCCATAACTTTGGTGTTTGTAAAGTTAGGAAGCTAGGACTTTCTATGGGTTTTATATTTGGCCAATCAATCCGACCTACCAAATTTTATAAGGATCGGCCGACTATATCCTATTGCCGCCATATAACTGATTGATAGGAAATGCCATAACTTTGGTGTTTGTAAAGTTAGGAAGTTGGGATTTTCTATGGGTTTTATTTTTAGCCAATCAATCCGACTGACCAAACTTCATAAGGATCGGCCGACTATATCCTACAGCTGCCATATAACTGAACGATTGGAAATGCCATAACTTTGGTGTTTTTAAAGTTAGAAAGTTGGGATTTTTTATGAGTATTAAGTTGCATCATATGAATAATTTTGGAGAATATAATTTACAGAGTATTCTGCAAGGGTATATCAACTTCGGCTCCGCCCGAAGTTAGCTTTCCTTTCTTGTTTTTTTTATATAGTTTGTTGAACACGCCACACAAGGATGGACCTTGTTTTCGTGTATTGACGAATTATTCCTAAAGATCCCAAAAAAAGCGGATAACGGGTGCTCCATTCTTGAGCAAATCAGGTGTGGTCATAGCCGGTCAAAAGTTAATCAAGATGTGTTATTACAGAAGACGACCCTGTTTGTCACGGCCGAGAATCCATAAGTCTGCCGGGTGTCGTCTACGGAGACGCCGTCGACCCAGTGGTGTTGCAAGATGTCTTGCCAGACAGTTTGCATGTGTGAGCAAACGTTCCCAGTATCGACTTGAGGATTTGCAAATCGTCTCCGTTACCGTCGGCACTCCCGTGTCCTGGAACATAACTCGGTTTTCTACATAATGGTGCCACTTCACACCTAGCATCCTCCTGAGAGCCATTGTAATGCATGTTTGCACCCTTTTTAGTGACGAATCACAGGCCGTGCCCCAGCAAGTGATTCCCCAGTTTAAAGTTGGAAGGACAATGGCCTTAAAAAGCCGCACCTTAGCTTCAAGGGATAGGCCGCTGCCTGGACGAAGGAGCCAGTCCATTTTGTCAAGTTTTGTTCTTGCTGATCCCCAAACTCGATCAATTTGTCCCTTCCAACAAAGGCGACGGTCTAAGGTAACTCCGAGGTACGTCACCTTATCTTCGTGCTTGAGCCTACGCGAACGGCCAGGGCGGAGAGCAAAAGTAGCATGTTGCGTTTTGTCAACATTAAGCGCAATGTTCCATCGAGAGGCCCAGCACTCAAATTCATCTAAGAATGTCTGGACGCGTCGGGACGCAGACGTAGTGGTGCTACCAGCTTCAAGAAATGCAGTGTCATCTGCATATGTGGCCAGGAGTGTACCACGAGCAACTGGGTTTGGAAGATCCGAAGTGTAAATTGTATACAGGACCGGACCAAGTACGCTTCCCTGCGGTACACCAGCACGAATTGGGCGAAGTCCAGAACGGTTTCCACGAATGTCTACAGGAAACTCCATATTATCTAAGAACGATATAATGAGATTCCAGAGCCTTTCAGGCAAAAGCGGCATTAGCTTGTAGAACAGTCCTTCGTGCCAAACCCTGTCAAATGCCTGCCGAACATCGAGAAAAACGGCTGAGCAGTATTTATGGTCTGTGCACTTGCTCGATAGCACTATGGCTTGCCGAAGTTTGCTTCATTTCTTGTTATATATATTTTTTTATATTTCTAAAAGAAATATTTTTTATCAATGTATTTGTTTATAAATTTATTTAATCAGCATATTTAACCGATATATAGTATATATATATTTATTAATACAAAGCCTACCCAATCTTTCAGAATCAAATATATAAAAATGTTTTAATTTGAGATCTTTGGGAATTTTTACGTGTTTCTTCGATAGGAAACTCGAGGCGGTCTGAAAAAGTCTGAAAAACAATCATTCAAAAAATAAATTTAAATAAATAATAAAAAAAGATAGTTAAAATAGCTGCCATTGTATAACCAATAAAAAAGGTTTCTGGGGGACAGCACCGGCCAACTTAGATGCGCAGAGCGGAGTACCCCCATTTCTTAACCGTTCGCACCACTAAAATCTATAGAAATCGACGTCTCACAAACTTAGTACATCTTGACCATCTCCAACGGAACTGAATGTAAACAAACAACAAATAACAAAAAAATATATAAATATAAGATTAAAATGATGAAAAAGTGGCCTATAGATGGACTTTCCACCGCACAAACAACCTTCCAAAGATTTCATATTGAAATCTTCGTGGCACCACAAATTGTTAATGGTGGAAGTCTCTGCCAGACCGTCCTACGATTAACATGAGCCATCATTATTCGCAGCAATGTACTTACATTTATTTGCATAAAAATAGACTCGTCAGAACTGCTACCCGGGCATTAACTGCTCAAGCTACAAGGCCTTCCCAATCTGCTCAGTGAGTTTTCTAGCTGACATCCTGGGATTTTCCTTAATTTTCCTCACTATTAGTTTTGAGGAACAGATTCCGCTTCAGACACTGAGGTTGGTGACCAAATTACCTCTCACGATAATAAACAAAACCACGATAATAAACGTCACTTCTGAAAGCCATCCAGACTTCAAGCCAAATTTTTCGTGTACGAATTGCTGAATGTACGAATCAGACATTAACTTCTATGAATCGTCGATTGGATTCAAACCGAGGGCTCACGGACACATTAAACAAACACCTATCTTGGATTTTAAAATAAAACTCCGTCCCGAAACGGTTTAGTGATGTACAAGGACCCATCGCTTATTTTTCTCCTCGTCTTTTATTTGGAGCTCAAAATTAAGAAAACTAAAGCGGGAACGTTAGCGAATTGCACGGAAAGTACAGTGTTGAAAAAAACGGCTCCATAGTTGCACAAAAGCTTTAAAGTCTAGTACTCAGATCGACGAAATCTGTTCGTTAGCTATGAGAGAGAGCGAGAGGCAACCGCTGACTTACACTTTTCATCACGCTCTTTTTTCATCTTAGTACTTTATAATTATCAGTAAATTAAAAAAACAACTGTTAAATTTTAATTGTATTGTTTTTTAATTTCTTTGTACAGCGGCAGACTTGTCTTGCCAAGGTAGTTGATAATATCTTTTAAGGGCTCATTCCCGCAAATAAGATTTTTGAATTATAGCTGCTTGTCATCGAACACAGCTGATAGACAGAACGGCCGTAGGACGCCTAATTATAATAAGCTCTCAAAAATGTAGTCACACTGGAATGATTAAAATTTTTCCGCTAGCGAGATCGTTTTTCGATCTGAGTACTATGCTGAACGTAGCACACTCAGTTGGATGAACTTTTAAAAATTCGGTCACATTGAAAAGATTATAATTTTTCAGTTGGCGAACTTCTTTAAGTCCAGGACTCATATCGAAAAACGAGTTCACCAACGGAAAATCTTTAATTTTTCCAGTGTGACTGTTCATCAGAATAAGCCGGGCTTGTGACACACAGTTAAAGCCTAGTACTCAGGTCGACGAAAACGGTTCGTCACCTATGAGAGAAAGCAAGAGGCAAACAGCTGGCGAACGCTTTTCGTCAAAAATACCAGAAAATTGCATAGTGTTGCCAGACTGCGGAAATGATCTTTGGGTGAACGTTCGTCAGGCCCTAGCGGGAAGATTAAAAATGTAATCTTTTGGGGTCTCTGTTGTCAGAGCTGAGTGTTACTTAGGTAAAAAATGGGTGGAAAAGTACAACAATATCCCAGAAAAATCGCATGCAAGAACTTAAGGCAGCTTTGATCTCTCAATTACCAAATAATTATCAGTAATTAAAAAAAACAACTGTTAAATATAAATTTTATTGGCTTTGTAGCAGGATTGCTACCTAGTAATATGTATAAGCTACTGTATTCCTTAGTTGTTGTTGTTGTAGAGCTTGCTCTCGCTTGGCTCTCTCTGTCTTGTGCTCTCATCGCTCTCAAACTCTATCAGAGAGTTGGGGGTTGATGCGAGTTGTGAGCGGAGAGCGAGATCAGTTGATAGCCAGCATTGATTGTGACCAGGACTTAAAACTAAATAAAAGCTATTAACTATTCAACGGTGTTAAATTATATCTTTGGGGATATCATATCATACCCCTACAGCTTTTAATTAATTTGCACACCGACAGGCTCGTCCTGCTAAGGTACTTGAGAATATCCTTTCAGGGTTCTTTCCTGCAGATATGTTTTTTCTGATTTTCTATTTACAGTTTTTCAACAAACAACCGAGCGGATTGACAGTGCAAAAGCCTAGTACTTATGTCGACGAAATCTGTTCGTCAGCTATGAGAGAGAGCGACAGGCAAACAGCTGGCGACACTTTTCGTTAGGCTTTTTTCACCCTGGTACTCAGATCGACGAAAAACAATCCCAGAAAATTACATCGCGTTGCCAACCACCTGAAATGGAGTCTGGATAAACGTTCGCCAGGCCCTAGCGAAAAGATTAAAAAATTTAAATGTAAAGCGCTTTTCAGAGGAAATTTAAAAAGAAGACATTATCTGGTGAGGATACTATGTCACCGGAAGATGAGGAAGCTTTTGCGAGAGCAAAAATACTCAAGGAAATAATCCGTTGATAATCTTGGCAATATAACTTGTGTTTTTTTTATTTTTTCTACACCGGCAGACTTGTCTTGCCAAGGTACTTTGCAATATCCAGCACTGCCGTTCAATTATTCTGTTAGGTTGTTTCGAGCTTCCTGTGTGCGACCTCGTCGGCAGGGTCGCAAGTCGGTCAGGACAGTTCTTGATATCTCCTGTTCTTTTGGGCATTCTCCTTTTCTATTGCCACAATACATGCCGCCATGCCGACAACCAGTTTCAGGTTGCGTACTTTGTACTCAACATTTTCGTTTAATTAAAAATTGTTTAGGTTGTTTGGTTTTCTGTTTGGCAACAAACCCAGCTGATTGACAGTAAGACCATAGAACGCTCAGTTCGGATAAACTCTCAAAATTTTGGTCACACCGTAAAGGTTAACGTTTTTCCGCTGGCGAACTCGTTTTTCGATCTGAGTAGTAGGCTTACTTGGAAACAATTGACTATTTTATAAACAGTTTCCGTTTACCACTTTCAAAAAAACAAAAAAATCAGTTGTGTATGTGTTGGGTATGCCTCAGACATACAAGATATACAATGGACTTTCCACCGCACAAACAACCTTCCAAAGATTTCATATTGAAATCTTCGTGGCACCACAAATTGTTAATGGTGGAAGTCTCTGCCAGACCGTCCTACGATTAACATGAGCCATCATTATTCGCAGCAATGTACTTACATTTATTTGCATAAAAATAGACTCGTCAGAACTGCTACCCGGGCATTAACTGCTCAAGCTACAAGGCCTTCCCAATCTGCTCAGTGAGTTTTCTAGCTGACATCCTGGGATTTTCCTTAATTTTCCTCACTATTAGTTTTGAGGAACAGATTCCGCTTCAGACACTGAGGTTGGTGACCAAATTACCTCTCACGATAATAAACAAAACCACGATAATAAACGTCACTTCTGAAAGCCATCCAGACTTCAAGCCAAATTTTTCGTGTACGAATTGCTGAATGTACGAATCAGACATTAACTTCTATGAATCGTCGATTGGATTCAAACCGAGGGCTCACGGACACATTAAACAAACACCTATCTTGGATTTTAAAATAAAACTCCGTCCCGAAACGGTTTAGTGATGTACAAGGACCCATCGCTTATTTTTCTCCTCGTCTTTTATTTGGAGCTCAAAATTAAGAAAACTAAAGCGGGAACGTTAGCGAATTGCACGGAAAGTACAGTGTTGAAAAAAACGGCTCCATAGTTGCACAAAAGCTTTAAAGTCTAGTACTCAGATCGACGAAATCTGTTCGTTAGCTATGAGAGAGAGCGAGAGGCAACCGCTGACTTACACTTTTCATCACGCTCTTTTTTCATCTTAGTACTTTATAATTATCAGTAAATTAAAAAAACAACTGTTAAATTTTAATTGTATTGTTTTTTAATTTCTTTGTACAGCGGCAGACTTGTCTTGCCAAGGTAGTTGATAATATCTTTTAAGGGCTCATTCCCGCAAATAAGATTTTTGAATTATAGCTGCTTGTCATCGAACACAGCTGATAGACAGAACGGCCGTAGGACGCCTAATTATAATAAGCTCTCAAAAATGTAGTCACACTGGAATGATTAAAATTTTTCCGCTAGCGAGATCGTTTTTCGATCTGAGTACTATGCTGAACGTAGCACACTCAGTTGGATGAACTTTTAAAAATTCGGTCACATTGAAAAGATTATAATTTTTCAGTTGGCGAACTTCTTTAAGTCCAGGACTCATATCGAAAAACGAGTTCACCAACGGAAAATCTTTAATTTTTCCAGTGTGACTGTTCATCAGAATAAGCCGGGCTTGTGACACACAGTTAAAGCCTAGTACTCAGGTCGACGAAAACGGTTCGTCACCTATGAGAGAAAGCAAGAGGCAAACAGCTGGCGAACGCTTTTCGTCAAAAATACCAGAAAATTGCATAGTGTTGCCAGACTGCGGAAATGATCTTTGGGTGAACGTTCGTCAGGCCCTAGCGGGAAGATTAAAAATGTAATCTTTTGGGGTCTCTGTTGTCAGAGCTGAGTGTTACTTAGGTAAAAAATGGGTGGAAAAGTACAACAATATCCCAGAAAAATCGCATGCAAGAACTTAAGGCAGCTTTGATCTCTCAATTACCAAATAATTATCAGTAATTAAAAAAAACAACTGTTAAATATAAATTTTATTGGCTTTGTAGCAGGATTGCTACCTAGTAATATGTATAAGCTACTGTATTCCTTAGTTGTTGTTGTTGTAGAGCTTGCTCTCGCTTGGCTCTCTCTGTCTTGTGCTCTCATCGCTCTCAAACTCTATCAGAGAGTTGGGGGTTGATGCGAGTTGTGAGCGGAGAGCGAGATCAGTTGATAGCCAGCATTGATTGTGACCAGGACTTAAAACTAAATAAAAGCTATTAACTATTCAACGGTGTTAAATTATATCTTTGGGGATATCATATCATACCCCTACAGCTTTTAATTAATTTGCACACCGACAGGCTCGTCCTGCTAAGGTACTTGAGAATATCCTTTCAGGGTTCTTTCCTGCAGATATGTTTTTTCTGATTTTCTATTTACAGTTTTTCAACAAACAACCGAGCGGATTGACAGTGCAAAAGCCTAGTACTTATGTCGACGAAATCTGTTCGTCAGCTATGAGAGAGAGCGACAGGCAAACAGCTGGCGACACTTTTCGTTAGGCTTTTTTCACCCTGGTACTCAGATCGACGAAAAACAATCCCAGAAAATTACATCGCGTTGCCAACCACCTGAAATGGAGTCTGGATAAACGTTCGCCAGGCCCTAGCGAAAAGATTAAAAAATTTAAATGTAAAGCGCTTTTCAGAGGAAATTTAAAAAGAAGACATTATCTGGTGAGGATACTATGTCACCGGAAGATGAGGAAGCTTTTGCGAGAGCAAAAATACTCAAGGAAATAATCCGTTGATAATCTTGGCAATATAACTTGTGTTTTTTTTATTTTTTCTACACCGGCAGACTTGTCTTGCCAAGGTACTTTGCAATATCCAGCACTGCCGTTCAATTATTCTGTTAGGTTGTTTCGAGCTTCCTGTGTGCGACCTCGTCGGCAGGGTCGCAAGTCGGTCAGGACAGTTCTTGATATCTCCTGTTCTTTTGGGCATTCTCCTTTTCTATTGCCACAATACATGCCGCCATGCCGACAACCAGTTTCAGGTTGCGTACTTTGTACTCAACATTTTCGTTTAATTAAAAATTGTTTAGGTTGTTTGGTTTTCTGTTTGGCAACAAACCCAGCTGATTGACAGTAAGACCATAGAACGCTCAGTTCGGATAAACTCTCAAAATTTTGGTCACACCGTAAAGGTTAACGTTTTTCCGCTGGCGAACTCGTTTTTCGATCTGAGTAGTAGGCTTACTTGGAAACAATTGACTATTTTATAAACAGTTTCCGTTTACCACTTTCAAAAAAACAAAAAAATCAGTTGTGTATGTGTTGGGTATGCCTCAGACATACAAGATATACAAGGCCAAAAAAATATAACAGCATGGATTCAATAATTTTTTGTATTTTAAAGGAATATTTTGAATTGGTTAATTTTTGTTTTGGCGGCTTAAAAGCTGATTTCACACCTGACTCTTCTGCTGCTAATCTTGACTACACTACCACGTTATTTGAAAAAGGTTTTGTTATTTATCAGTTCAACAACATTACTTTTATATGATTGGCTTTTATTATTTTTTTAAAGTGCTAAAAGGTTACAGTTTGATTACGCAGCCCTGAAATTTTTGGTATTTTTTAGCCCATTTTAAGCATAAATCTATTCTACACAAGTATCTCAAAATGTCGGATAAACATTACCAGGATATTGAGAAAAACTTTAATTAAATCTAAAATTGCTTTTCTACACGTTACAAGACATATTTTTACTAAGAAGAAGTAAGGAACCAAGTAAAGAAACGTAGTATCGATTTTTCTTGAAATGCTGGATAAGTGTTAAAATCTATTTTTTTCATTGAATTAAAAAACTTCATCTGCAGAACCTGAAAATATATATGTTTGTGTATAAAACCATTGTCACGTATAATAATCAGCGCTACACTTCATAATCAAAAGAATCAAAAATGCTTAAACGCATTACAAAATGTGTATCTCATGGATACAAACACATTAATCCTATTCCATTTACATATGTATTTACATATGTACATACAAGAAGATTTTTACAAATAAATACATATGTACGAATACGTTGTTCAAACATGCAGTTAAACTAAACTTCTGTTTATACACTTGTATAACCGAACATTAGCACTTTTACCTTCAAACAATACTTCAGCTTTTTACACTGGCAGAGCGTGTTATAATTTTAGTCATAAGTTTGAAAGTCAGGGAGATATTACCGAATCCATAAAGTCATTATTCACATATGTGTCTATGTATTTTCTTGATCAACATTAATAGTCGAGTCGATCCAGCCATGTCCGTGTATCCGTCCGCTTCAACGCAAACTTGTTGAAACTTTCCCAAAAAGTCTTATCTCTTGACGATAGTATGAAAGGCTTTATTGATTTGAGACATTATTATCAACAATATTTCTAAGTTTTTAACGTTACACATTTACCTCATGATATATGTAGTCATTTTTGACTATTTAAAAAATAGTCGAATCGATCATATAGAAAGAAGCGTAGATATCGATCGAAATTAAAAATAATAATTAATATTAATAGTTAATAGATACGCCTAAATACGTAATCATAATATCGACCAGCACAAGCTAGAGTCTTGGTTTATTCGCTGCAAAACCGGTAATTTTTACGAATTTTTATTGGCGATACAAATAGTATCAGTAAAATTTTTGTTTTCCCAAATGATAATACAACATTTAAGCAAAAATACTAAAATGTGAGTCAGATATGGGTAAACCTCGACTTTCGCCAAAAGATCCGAGTTATTTGTTGTTGTAAAAAATACATTTTCCAAAAAACAAAAAAAAGTCGACAGCGTTAACTGAGAACTATATTGTTAACGAGGATTTGGTTTTATAGCCTATTTAAATATCGTAATTTCTTTTTCAGATAAATTGAAATCCTTTGTTTTTGAAGAACTTCATCAGTAACCATGCCTGTGTACAACCAACTAGGTTGCATTTACGTTGCAGTGATAATGTGTGCAATGTTAGCTGCTGCAGGTGTAACATCAAGTGAAAATGAGGATGAATATTTAACACAAAAAGGTATTGTATATATTTTTTTTTATAATTTGCATACGCCTAAAACGTTGGCTTTATTAATATAGCTATTAAAATTATTTTTTACAGTTACATTGAATAAAAATATTATAAAGCAAGCAAACTTCATTTATTCTAAATAAATAAATTTGTTGTTTCTCGAAGTCTCCATAAAACAAAAATGATTAGAAAACAAAACAAAACAAGAGAGAACGCTATAGTCGAGTGCCTTGACTATTAGATACCCGTTACTGAGCTAAACAACTTTATATAAATATGCCTTCTTGTATGTTTTGACTCAGACCTCCAATTTGGCTAACTTGATTTGATTTGCATAGTTCTGGGATATAGTTCGGTATTGACAAATGAAAACCATCGCAATTTCCTTTAAAAGAAATCCTTATCGAGAATTAACGTTGACTCTGTTGAGCACCTTGGCCAGCTGTTCCAAGGTCATCCGTTAGATGGCGCTATTGTATTGAAAGGCGGAAATGTAGGCGCTAGCCAGGCTTAAGCGTTTAATGGGTTTTTGGGCGTTAGAGTGGGCGAAGCAAACTTTTATTAGGCCAATCGATAGGTATTGACGAAACAAATACATATCAATTAAAATTTTCATAATAGCATCAAAACTGTGGCCACAGCTTGTGGCTTGTGGGCGTCAGAGGGGGCGTGGCACAATTTTGAAACAAACTTGCGCTGCGTAGGAACTCCTAAAATCCACATGCAAAATGCCAATCTTCTAGCTTTTATAGTTTCCGAGATCTCAGCGTTCATACGGACAGACAGACAGACGGACATGGCTAGATCGACTCGGCTAGTGATCCTGAACAAGAATATATATACTTTATAGGGTCGGTATAAAAAAATATCGGCGCGGCGGCGCCGGCGTTCGGCGCCTTAGCATTTTGTTTGAAGCTTTTAAGTAATCGAATAAAAGAATTGATATGTAATCAATGATCTCTACAAAAAGAAGCGTTAATTTGATTTTAATTTCCCGACATTTTATGTTTGTTTAATTATTGGATAAGGAGTTTAATATAATTTCAATAAGGAAAATAAATAACAATTGAAGAAATTAATTTAAAAATTTGTTTTTACTGCGTACGCTGCCGGCCGCCGACAAATTCGATGTTCAATTGTTCTTATGGGAGCTATATGATATAGTCGCCCGTTCCGGCTCGTTCCGATTTATATACTACCTGCAATAGAAAGACAAATTTTCAAGCAGATAGCTTTAAAACTGAGGGACTAGTTTGCGTAGAAACGGACAGACGGACATGGCTAGATCGACTCTCAGATGATGCTGATCAAGAATATATATACTTTATATGGTCGGAAATGTCTCCTTCACTGCGTTGCAAACTTTTGACTGAAATTTTATTTTTACAAAAAAAAGATATTTGAGTATCTACTGTTGAGTAGATATAATAGTAGTGATTAATTAAGTAATCTATTCAATTAATTTATTTTAAAAAAATAAAAATTATGCATTCAAAATTGATAAAATTAATAATTTATGATACCAAAATGTATGTAATAATATTAAGGTTTTTTCTCGGATGTGAATGGACATTTTCTTTAACTTGGATAATTCCTTTTGTTTTTTAAAAATAACATAGTAGAGGCGTAGTGGAAAAACAAAAAAAAATATTTTTCATCTGTTCGATCTAAAATGCAATCGAGTCCCGAGCTCGCTCTCATTGATAGATCTGGGGAGAAAGCAAAGTTACCATCGAATAATCGTCTTTGACTTTCAAAGTGAACGGTCGTGTTTTTTTTCTGCTCATCGAATTTTGCATTTTGTTTTCGTTTATTCCCATCGGTGGGTTTTATCAAAACAATTTTAATTCTCTTCGGGTTTATTAAAACATAAATTTAAACTCCGTTCGCTTCGCGAGTGCACTTTGTATTTAATACTAATAAATTGTTTTAGTTTTTCGTTATTCTTATCTGTGTTTTCTTTTCTTATATCCCCGCCGTTTCTCTTTTGTGCATGCACTTTAACTTATTTACGCTCCCGCTCTCTTGCTCTCTTTGCTTTGAAAGTTCTAAGCGTGCAGTTTCTGCGTCTCTTGCGGTACTTATAACTGCTCGCTTATAAATTTCAATTCGCTTTTTTTTTGGTACAGTGGTAAATAAATAAAATGAATAATAAAAATTTAGTCTGCTTCTGCAAAAAATGCAGCCTCGTAATCAGGGCTGACCAGTCTAATATGACTTGCTGGCTGTGTGAAAATATGGTGCACACCAAGTGCGCCGGTTTTACTGGCCGGACAAGTGATGACCTTTCAAAGGGGCCCAATTTGCAGTTTTGTTGTGACGCTTGTGTCGAGGTCGCGAACGAGATGAAATCGTTCATGCGCCAAACTAAAGGTGGCCTAATGGGGCTGATTAGCTGTTTCGGAGTGGCTAGAGATAGTTTTCGCCGAGCTGATGATCTCCTCTCTGCGCTGGACTCGCAGTTTAATAGTCGTAAGCTATTAGAAGAGTCCCCTAAGCGCAAAAAGGCCGCTGGTGGTAAGGAGCAAAAGGGGAACACCCCGCAACCGAAATCAAAAGATCAACAGATCATTCCGGCGGATCAGCAGTTGATTTCAGCTAACCCTCAAATGTTGCTAAGATCAGCAGCTAAAAAAGATTCGGTATCCGAACAATCCGTTACGGAATGCATGCAACCAGGGACTTCTAAGAATTCCGATTTGTCCGTAGTGGTTTCACAATTAGTGGATCCACCTATCTCTGAGAATGTAGCATCTCCACCACAAGGGACTACTGAGTCCGGACAACCGGCTCAAGTTGGTTTTGCAGAAACAATGTCTGCTCCACCAAAATCCCTTTTAGTGGTTCCACTAAAGAAACAAATTTTCGTTTCTCGGCTTTCCCCTGATCAAACATCTTCTGATGTATTGTCTTATATACAAGACAAAACTAAAGCCGATTGTAATAGTGTAAAGGTGGAAAAGTTTAAGTTTTCTTATGCTAGAGACATTTCATCTTTCAAGATAACTGTCCCTAACGAGCTTTTTGAAGCCATATGCTCGGGCGACTTTTGGCCGGATAATATGGTTGTAAAAGAGTTCGAGGCTAAGATAAAGAAGAAGGGTCCCGTGGGAGTAAAACTTCCTAGTCGAGGCCAAACCAGTGTACCAATTTCAAAAAACTAACTTCTAACCTCCTTCTTTCCTATCAGAATGCAAGAGGTTTGCGTAGCAAACTCACTAAATTGTATTCTGATAGCCTTTCCTTTGCATCTCATATTATTGTGTTCACAGAAACCTGGTTAAAGCCGGAGATCTTTAGCTCCGAAGTTTTTCCAGGTAAGTACACAATATATAGGTATGACCGTCCTTTTAGACGGGGAGGTGGAGTTTTAATTGGAGTTGATTCAAACTTCCCGTCTGAGGAGTTATTTTTTGATGAATTCAATACCATTGAATTTATTTGTGTAAAGTTATCGCTTCCTGGTAACTTTATATACATAACTTGCTCATATATTCCGCCGTTGTCTGAACTTCCTGATTATTTAAATCACCTATCCGTTATTAAGTCCGTTGCAAATAAGCTTTCCGATAGGGATCAGATGATAGTTCTAGGTGATTTTAATATACCTGGAGTTACTTGGTCCACTGAGGACGGATCGAATGTCTTACTACCTATAGCACAGCATGATTTTATTGATGGCCTGCTTGACATATCTCTATCTCAAGTAAACCATGTTCGAAATTCATTAGGTCGCCTACTTGATTTGTGTTTTGTATCAAATCCTGAAGGTGTGTTTCTGTCCAGAGTAGCACCACTCACGCAACCTGAAGATCCATATCACCCAACAATCGAACTTTCATTTGATACGGGCAGAGTTATAGAAGAAAAATCAGAAAAATCCAAACGAATGCATTGTTTTCGTAAGGCAGACTTTCTGAGGCTAAATAATTTTATTTCTGGCTTTAATTGGTCTGATCTTTACTTATGCATTAATATGTCCGATGCAGTTAAGGTTTTTTACACTGCAATAAACTCATTTTTTAATTCCTGTGTTCCTTGGTACTATCCGTCAACTTCCAATAAATCACCTTGGTTTAGCAAAGAGTTGACACACTTAAGAAATGTAAAGTCCAGACTTTTTAGGAAATATAAAAATACCGCTTCTCAATCTGTTTTTACTAGATATTTAAGTGCTCGGTCAAGATTTACCGTGCTTAATGCTCAGTGTTATAATAGTTACTTAAACCGTTGTAAGGTCCAGTTCTCCCAGGACCCGAAACAGTTTTATAATTTTTTTAACACTAAGCGTAAATCTAATTCTTTTCCTTCCTCGCTGTCGTTCGAAAACATGACGGCAACCACAGATCAGGCAATAGCCGATTTATTTGCCCAATTTTTTCAAACGACTTACTCTACTTTAGATTATTCATCACAGCCTTATTCTTACACCATGTCCAAGTCAAACCTCATATTCTGTCCCACTTTAACAGAAAGCTCTCTTCTTTCGGATCTTGTTCGTATTAAGCCTGTTTATTCGCCAGGGCCCGATGGTATTCCAGGGTGCGTGCTTAGGTATTGCGCTAAGGCCCTGTGCAAACCTCTTCACAAGTTGTTTACCTTATCTCTAGAAACTTCCCAATTCCCAAATATTTGGAAGGAATCATTTGTTATTCCTCTTTTCAAGAAAGGTAACAAGTTAGAAGCCTGTAACTACAGAGGTATTTCTAAGTTATCAGCTATTCCTAAGCTTTTTGAAAAAATTATTACTCCTCATTTGCAGCACCTTTGCAGATCAATCATTTCTCCGTGTCAACACGGATTTATAAAACGTAGATCCACAATCACAAACCTTCTAGAGCTCACTTCATTTGTGATAAAAGGCTTCAATAGTAGTTTTCAAACAGACGTCATTTACACTGACTTTAGTAAAGCATTTGACTCTGTAAATCACTTACTTCTCATTCAAAACTTGACCTTTTAGGTTTTCCAGTTGATCTGCTTAAATGGATTTCAAGTTATCTAAATGGCAGGTCACAAAGGGTCCTTTTTAAAAATTCAATTTCTGAAATTCTCCGTGTTACCTCCGGTGTCCCACAAGGGAGCCATCTGGGTCCGTTACTTTTTACATTATTTATTAACGATCTTCCCTCAATTATAAGTCATTCTCGCGTACTTATGTACGCAGATGATGTTAAGTTGTGCCTGCAGTATAAGGACATTTCCTGCCATTTAAACTTGCAATCCGATCTAGATAATTTTCAAAACTGGTGCCGAGATAATTTACTAAATTTAAACGGTTCCAAGTGCAAGCTGATGACTTTTTATCGGGCCAATCCGATATACGCGACTTACACGTTAAGTGGCAGCTCTTTGGATAGAATAACTCTTGTAAACGATCTTGGCGTTCTCTTGGACCCTAAACTAAAATTTTCTAATCACATTTCGTCCATGGTTAATAAAGCCAAAGGAGTGCTTGGATTTATTAAAAGGTGGTCAAAAGAATTCGATGATCCTTATTTGACTAAAACTTTATTTATTTCGCTAGTCCGTCCGATTCTGGAGTATGGGTCTCCCGTCTGGAGTCCACAATACGGAATACATATTGGTCGTATTGAATCTGTACAAAAAAACTTCCTTCTTTTTGCTTTACGGCGCCTAAACTGGGATGCAAATCTTATCTTACCTTCTTATTCTAGTAGACTTCTTTTGATTAATTTACCATCCCTAGCCAACCGTAGAACGATGCTTGGTACTATCTTTATTTATAACCTTATACATGGTGATATTGACTGCCCCGACTTGTTAAGTCGGCTAAACTTTTCTGTGCCAAGTAGATTAACTAGAAATTATTTTCCCCTAATTTTAAATCATTGTAGATCTAACTATGCCTTGCATGAGCCTTTCAGAGTATTATGTTCTGACTATAATAGACTTTTTCCTGTAATATCAAATCTTGACTCTCTGCCGCTCCTAAAACGATTGATACTTGCTTCATTGGCACAAGATTGATCTAACTATTACTTTTTTCCCCGGACCTTTACCTTTATTTTCCTATCTCGCGTCTATCTTATCGCGAATCGTGCCGTACGATACACGGCTGCGCCCCTCGGTCGGTTGGGCGGGTAAGTGGGCCGTGAGACTCCGCGCGAAAAAAAAAAAAAAAAAAAAAACATGGTTCTCAGCAGCAATAGTATATGGAGAAAACTCCCCAGCCTTAACAATAAGAGCGAGCAGAGCAGCAAGAAGTATTTACCACGGGATTAGATTACATGTTCGATCGAACATATGAAAAACTGTCTTTTTTCGTTTTCCCCCTACGTGGGCTCACTGGAAAAGTCCCTCGAGAGCGCGGGAAGACTAATGTCGCCTCCTTACAGATTCTTACTCTATGCTCTCCACATAGTGTAAGAATCTATACAGATGTTACATTAGCTGCTCCCCGAACATCTGTCAAAGCTCTGCTGAGAACCATATTCTAGCTATTTTCGGTATCTTAACAGGGAGTTATCGCACCAGTCATTAACAATACGCTCTGATACTGATAAGGCCAGTAACTAAAGAGGTATTTCTGAGTTGTCAGCTATCCCTAAGCTCTTTGAAAAACTGTTTACTCATTTTCAGCACCTTTGAAGATTAATTATATCTCAGTGTCATCACGGATTTATTAAATGTAGATCGACAACCACTAACTTATTAGAGCTCACTTCATTTGTGATAAAAGGCTTCAAAAGTAATTCTCAAACATAAGTCATTTACAATGGCTTTATTAAAGCATTTGACTCTGTAAAACACTTACTTTTTGTTTGGAAACTTTACCTGTTAGGGGTTGCAGTTGATATCCACAAAGGGTTCTTTTTAAAAATTCTCCGTGTTACCTCCGGTGTCCCACAAGGAAGCCATCTTGGTCCCTCAGTTATATTGTATTATGTTAAATTGTGCCTGCAGTATAAGGATATATTGCATTACATTATAATACAACTTTAAATATGTTCATATAACTTTTAAAACTGGTGCAGGGATGACTTTTTATCGTATCAATCCAAAACTAATATTTTCTGATCATATTTCGTCCATGATTAATATAGCGTGAGACTTTGCTAGGTTTTATTAAAGGTGGTCAACAGAATTCGATGTTTATTATGTCATTAAAAATGTATTTATTTCATGGGATTCTGTAGTATGGGTCTACCGTCTGAAGTTTACAACCGTAGAATTATGCTCATCTATACCCCTGAGTTTAATAGCCGCGACTTGGTAGGTCGGCTTAACTTTTCTGTGCCAAGTAGATTAAATAGTAATTATATTCCCTTAAAATTGTATAAGTTTTACTTTAAAGGCAAATTTAACTTTCATTCACCCTTTGCAGTCGTCTGAAACTGATTATGCTAGATTATCTCACTTTTCAACGAAAAATGTTTTAACAGTAACCAAACGAACGCTTGATAAATTTCCGAAAAATACATGAGAACCAAGTCATATATTATGACTGCTCAGTAATATTCTTTTTTTTCAGAGATCATACTAGAAAAGTCGTATCATGGGTTGATTCGAGAAAATGAAACACTGGTGGAAATAACTCCATTAATCAAGGTGGATGAGGAGAAAATTTGTAACTTTCATATTCTTAAAAAGCCATATCATGAGATTCCATTTGAGGTAAGTTTTGCGTGTAATTTTTGAGAAATTACTCTCAATTTATATTTCAGATTGAATTGGCTAACAACCTAGGCATATTAAAAGCACGCCGGACTTTAAATTGCGAAAAGCGCAAGAGCTATCACTTCGAAATTGTTGCGGTATACTGCGATGGAACACCTTCAAATACAGCCAATGTTCATATTACTGTTATAGACATAAATGAATATGCACCAACATTTTTGGAACCGTCTTATGTAACTGAAGTAGACGAAGGTCGACTTTATAACGAAATCTTAAGAGTCGAAGCTTCTGATAAGGACTGTACTCCACTCTTTGGCGATGTTTGCAAATATGAGATACTGAACAATGATGAACCATTCTCAATAGACAACGAGGGCTCAATTAAAAACACTGAACCACTTTCCCACAAGGTATCACATAACCACATCCTGTCCGTTGTTGCTTATGATTGCGCAATGAAAGAATCTTCCGCTATAATGGTTAGCATCAAAGTGCGCCGCGTATGTGAAACAAAATTTTTAGGCATGCCAGAACGCATTGATTATACCGTATGTATAACATAGACGTAATAATAATAATAATGTGTTATTAAAATAACTATTCCTAGTCCGGTAGCACTGAAAGTCTTCAATTGTTTCCTAATGCTCGTCTGGACTTGTGTGATATTTCTTGCAAGAATGAAGACCTGAGTATTCATGCATCCATAGCGCTAAAGGTAAGCTTTTTATACCCTTGCAGAGGGTATTATAATTTTGGTCAAAAGTGTGCAACGCAGTGAAGAAGACATCTCCGACCCTATAAAGTATATATATTCTTGATCAGGATCACCTCCTGAGTTGATATAGCCATGTCCGTCTGTCCGTCTGTCTGTCCGTCTGTCTGTTTCTACGCAAACTAGTCTCTCAGTTTTAAAGATATCGAATTGAAACTTTGCACACACCCTTCTTTCCTTTGCACGCAGTATATAAGTCGGAACGGCCGGGATCGGCCGACTATATCCTCTAGCTGTCATATAACTGATTGATCGGAAATGCCATAACTCTGCTGTTTGTTAAGTTAGGAAGTTGTGATTTTCTATGGGTTTTATATTTGGCCAATTAATCCGACCTATCAAATTTCATAAGGATCGGCCGACTATATTCTATAGCTTCCATATAACTGAACGATTGGAAATGCCATAACTTTGGTGTTTTTAAAGTTAGAAAGTTGGGATTTTTTATGAGTATTAAGAATGCATCATATGAATAATTTTGGAGAATATAATTTGCAGAATATTCTGCAAGGGTATTTCAACTTCGGCTCCGCCCGAAGTTAGCTTTCCTTTCTTGTTTTTTAATAATATCTATCACTGCGAATAATTTTTGAATCGATCTGAGATTGTGCAGCTATGTTGTTTTAAAAAAAGTTCGGTCTGATTCCTTGGAATCTCACAGCTACCTTTAACTAGGGGACGCTCATTCCAATCAGTATTTAGCCTTGTATATTCAAAACTGAATATATTATAGGATTTCCCTTTAACATATGGATAGGGTGTGCCAACCATTTGCTTAAATTTCTTCTGAGGTTCGTAACGTAATGTTTGGGACTTATCTAAAATTAAAAAAGTATTTTTTAAATCGTAAAAAAATATCTTATCTCCAGCTATATGCATATCAAATAAAAAACTTTTTAACGTTATAAAACGTTACAATCGCACCTACAACTCAAATAATTTCTGATATCGATTTTTCTGACAAAAAATGATTAAACCCTCGACTTAATAATAAATTTCCCCACCGTTGATGCTTGGTAATAAAATCCCCTCCAGCCAAAAATTTCGGGCCCAGAGAGATCAGTAACTGGTCGAAGTCGTTTTTTGTACAGGAACAGCGAAGCTATTTTAAGGACACCACCATTTGTATTAACATCGAGACTAGTTAGTTGTAAATCAGTTCTCGCTGTGGGCACATTCTGAATGTGGAGAATGCTGGCCTTGATAAGGATAGCAGAACCACCTTTAGCGGTGTTGATAGGGTGATTGGCATTGTGTTGGTGTTGGTCATAACCAGGTAGCTGTCGCTATTAAGGAAAAGGCGACCTTCTTCTTTACAAGCCCTCTTCTATAATCTGATTTTAGGATTGACACTTTCATTTCCTAGAATTTAGAACCTGTACTTGATCACGAAAAGCCATGTGTAACTTATTTTTTGCCATCAAAATGATTAATTCTTGCCCAGTGTCCGAATTGCTCATCAACTGGCTTCGAGCGTAGAGCGCGATATTTTTGTTTTTATACCCTTGCAGAGGCTATTATAATTTCAGTCAGCAATTGCAACGCAGTTAAGAAGACCTTTACGACCCTATAAAGTATATATATTCTTGATCAGCATCACCAGCATCGCTATGACCTTCCGCTTCTACGCAAACTTGTCAGTATAAAAGCTATCTTCTTGAAAGTTTCCCAAAAGTTGTCTTTCTATTGCAGGTAGTATTTAAGTCGGAACGAGCTGGATCGGGCGACTATATCATATAGCTCCCATAGGAACAATCGGCAAATTTTTTTAAAACAAGGAAGCAAACTTTAACAGCCCGATGTTTATATACCCTTGCAGTTATTACAAATCGACTACATTTCGATTTCTATGCCTATATTACAAAAAACTATGAAGCTATGTCGATTTTGCGCTGCATTTTGCCATCGTTTCTATGGCAACTATATGACGATGGCGAAATACAGACCAAAATCGATATTGCTTCATTGTTTTTAGAAATATAGGCATATAAATTGAAATGTAGTTGTTCTGTAATAAATGCAAAAACTTCGGCTTGCCCAAGATTGTTCCCTTTCTTTGTTGATTTAAGACAGGAATTACGAGCTCTAGCCTGTCCATAACCGGGAAACTTAAAGATCGAGATGATGTGGGACATATTTCATAAGTCAGCCATTTTGTAAAACATGACACCTTTGAATACATCCGCAGCGCCACGATGATTGTTTAATTATTTCCTTTAAAAAAAATCATTAAATATATATAAATATTAACCGTATATTAACCCCTGAAATCGATTACACAAAAATTTAACGGCTGTTGTAGACTAGGCATACTAACGGATTCAAATTCGTTTGCGCCGTATTCCAATTTGTCAATTTGCTATTGTAATTTTGTGACTTCTGGTTGGGTATTTGCCTACAATTTCTGAGAAGGACAGGTACGTCTTAAATTCGTTTTTATTTTAGTTCCGTTTTTCGGTTTTTTCTCCCTAAGTGGTGTCTACTGGAATTCGGCTCTGCTGTATTCCTTATCGGCAACTCCGTGTATTTGTCGCTGCCGGTTTCCTATTCTATAAGTTATCGCTTCAGTAACTAAACTATCTTTTGATATTAAATACTCGGCGCTTGCCAAGCAAATTAAATAACAATCAACCTTGATATTGGCACACGCTAATGGAAGATAATGACCAAAATTAAAAACAAAAGTTTCGCTTAGATGTTTTACTTTATATATAAAGTTAATATTCCTTTTTTTCAAACAATTTTCCAGACAAAACACATTTCATTTGGATGCGATCGGGACATATCAAATTGCTCTGCAAGTCAAAAAATGAAGGACCTTTTGCCGCATGGTGCTGAATGGACTAAAGAGTTGAGCTATGACGAAGGTGTGGAACCTATATTCCATTTTGATGGCTCCACTGGAGTTGTAGTCCCTGACACTGTTATTGACCATTACGATTTCTCAACACGTGCTTTTACAATCCTTACAATGTTCCGGCATAATAGTCAAGGGGTGGCTAATAAACATGTTAAGGAGCATATAGTCTGCAGTGCTGACGACCACAAAATGAACCGTCATCATATGGCATTGTTCGTTCGGAATTGTCGTCTTATTCTTTTATTAAGGAAAAATTTTAATGACGGTGATCTAAATATCTTCAGTCCTGCTGAATGGCGTTGGAAAATCCCTGAGGTTTGCGACAACGAGTGGCATCATTATGTTCTGAATGTTGAAGACCCGGCAAAGGTTGATTTATTTATTGACGGCGTTCGTTTTGAGAGTTCTATTGAGGACCGTCATAGCAATCCGGAGGTAATTGACGATTGGCCCTTACACGCAGCCCATGGAGTTAACACCTCTTTAGCTATTGGTGCTTGTTACCAAAGTTTGGAAAATCGATTGAAACATGGTTTTAATGGAGATATTTCTGAAGTAAAAGTCACTCTCAATGGTGTTTTGACTACTGAAGACATTAAATGTGGAACCACCTGTGCTGAGCACTTATTATCACCTAAGTTACTGCAAATAAAAAATAAAAATTCCGACTCTGTAAACGCCCAGATCCAAGCAAACCTTCAAATGAACGAAATCTATATCGATGGCAAAACAAAACACGATGTTGAACAATTGATGCGCAAAATCCAGTATATCAATATTAAGCATAACCCAACAGTAGGTCGTCGTAACATTGAAGTGCGCACAACTCTGACGTGTAGTAATGAAAGTTCCCTTCGTCTTCCGCCAATTGAGACTTATATTATGGTTAACGAACCGATAGCTTCACTCGGCATCGATATTGATGTCGGTTCGGCGTCGGTAAATGAAAATATAAATGCAACTTTGAAAGTTAATATTAAAAAATTCAAATCAATATTACAGCTGGAGAACTCTGATCAAGATCCCCAATCCGATTCCACCAAAGTATCAATATCAGGTAATTAAAGCTGAATTTTTTTTCTTTGTTTTATTTTTGTTAGAGTTAAGGAAGATTTCTTGAGCTTAAGCAGTTTACGACCTTTTTTAAAATTATATTATATTATTATATTATATTAGTAATATAGGCATAGAAATCGAAATGTAGACGTTTCATAATAACTTGCAATGGTATATAAACTTCGTCTTGACGCAGTTTGCTTTCTTTCTTGTTCCAAGAGGCTCATTTCTTCAGTGAAACTACCAGAGTAGGTATACAAAGTAACCTTAGTTTTACAGAGTATTATTAACATATGTCTTAGGCTTTCTTAAGATTTATCTATATATATAAAACTGTTCATTGAAAACTAAGAATCAACGCACAGCCTAAACTAATTAAATTACCCTATTAAAATTTTTTACCATTCAATTCTTATAACACTAAACTGATTTGCTAAGATTTATTTTGGTCACAAACATGCCCCCATTTTTTTCCAGTGGCAAAAAACCCCCAATTTCTATAAATAAATCTGGACGCTAAACGCGTTAATCAATCGATGCGATTTTTGGCCAAAATTTAGTCCTCTTCATAATGAAGATTTTATTTAATTTAATATTGGATATCTTAATGTTTACTATTTTTGATCAATTTTTGAAAATCTAAGAATTTTCCTAATTTTTTTCTAACGGCAAAAAAACACTGATCTAAGTCAATTAGCAATATGAAAATTTATCGAGGGAATCCTGATACTTTAAGGATTCATATGGTGGTCTTACTGAAGCACTAGGTCAATTCTAAAAAAAGTTACATTAGCCTAAAGTAGGAATAATAATTCCAACAAATTATACACAAGCATTGAACACCGAATGCATTCTCTCGCACTGTCACTCTCTCTCTCTCTCTGTCTGACTCTGTGTAGTATAATAAGTGTGCGGCGGCTGATCTTGATTTCTTTTTAAAACTTAAAATTAAAAACTTAAAACTAAATTTAACTTAACAATAAATTAACAATAAATTAAAATTAAATTATACCAGCAACACACACGAATAAACCCCGTCAAAGCGTTCAAGCCGCTGGGCTTTGGGAAAAGGGCAGGGGGGCAGTCATCTATCTATCTATCTATATATATAAAACTGTTCATTGAAAACTAAGAATCAACGCACAGCCTAAACTAATTAAATGACCCTATTAAAATTTTTTACCATTCAATTCTTATAACACTAAACTGATTTGCTAAGATTTATTTTGGCCACAAACATGCCCCCATTTTCTTCCAGTGGCAAAAAACCCCCAATTTCTATAAAAAAAAAACCTGGACGCTAAAAGCGTTTACTATTTTTTATCGTTTTTTGAAAATCTAAGAATCTTCCTCATTTTTTCCTAACGGCAAAAAAACACTGATCTAAGTCAATTAGCAACATGAAAATTTATCGAGGGAATCCTGATACTTTAAGGATTCATATGGTGGTTTTACTGATGCTCTAGGTCAATTCTAAAAAAAGTTACATTAGCCTAAAGTAGGAATAATAATTCCAACAAATTATACACATACATCATCATCTATATATATGAAACTGTTTATTGAAAACTAACAATCAACGCACAGCCCAAACTAATTAAATGACCCTATTAAAATTTTTTACCATTCAATTCTTATAATCTTAGCAAATTAGTTTAGTGTTATAAGAATTGAATGGTAAAAAACCTCAATTACATTAAATTATATAGTTAATACTCTATTACTTTTAAATAAGAACTCCAGCTTTATGATAAATGCGAATAAGGAATATACAGATGTGGAGAGCTATCCGCCAAATATACAGACATATCTGCATTCAAAATTAATCATCGCAAGCAAAGCTGCGGGCACCTTGCTAGTATGGTATAAAGTCGTCTGATTTTAACAAAATTTTCGATTGTTACTATGGGAGCTATATGATATAGTCATCAGATCCGGGTCGTTTCCACTTATATACGACCAGCAAAAAGAAGAAATCTGTTGAGAAACTTTTATCCTGATCGACTCCTAGATATACTCTCCTAGTCATGCTGATCATGAATACATATACTTGATGCCAAATTTTATATTTTTCTTATATCTGGAAACGGGATGGTCCAGAATTGATGGCCGAAGGGATGAGTAACCTTTTTTATTTATATAAAGCTCGAAACATTGCTTACGTGGCAGAAGTAACAGTCGGCAGTGGTTAATATTGTTGTTGTTTTGTTTCACCCTAATAGTGTTTACTCTTCCGATTCATGCGTAGCACAAGTTTTCTATATTAAATTATATTATTGTTGCTTAGTTTATATTATTGGTAGATTTATAATAATATGTATAATATATATATATATATTTATACAACATTTGTATATATAAATATTTTCTTAATAGCCCAATCACATGTTTCCAGGAACTTCAAATAAATTGGTATCGTATCAAGAAATTAAATTGGGCGTGCACATATTGGACAAAATCAGCATTGACACGCTTTCCAAGAACACCGGCAAAATAGAACAGAAAAATTATCTGGACTCCTGCAGCGTTGTTGTATTTCCCTCTTTAAATCCGGATCATGAAGACATTCAAATAGATGGGGACGAGTCATTGTCATCTACCATGGATATTAAGACAAATATAAATAAAGATGGAGTCGAAATGATAGGAAAGGACACCATTCACAACTATTTGAACGTGTTACGGTCCCTTGTATACAGTAATAAGAAACCAGCTTACTATTTGAATCGAGTGTTTAAGCTTTCTTGTGCTCAGCTTAGCTCTCAGTACAAAAGTGCGGAATATACACTCACTCTCACTGTTTTGCATCCTAAACAGACATTGTTTAAGTCTACAAATTTGCCAATTTCGTCGGCTTTATCTAACGTTGGCAATACCAACACTGAAACAACTTATCACCTAAAAAGTGGTTCGATAAGTGACATTGAAAATCAGGCAACTGGTGGGTTTTTAATACAGAGATGATTCGAAAGATAAGATATATTTAATATCCATAATTTTGTTTTACAGATTCTAAGATATATTCATATTCTTTGTTACACACAAATGATGTGCAAGAACCGAAATCTCACATTCATTCCTTCGTACACAAAGGTAAATTGAAATTTCTAATAGAATATACAAAAATAGTAGTAGTAGTATTTTTACTTTTAAAAACTGATAATTTGATTTTAATTAACGCAAATTATTTTAGCTGAAGGATCACACCTTACAATGCTTATAATTCTTGTAAGTGTTTTTTTGGCCGTTTTGCTCTGTGGCGTTTCGATTGCACGTTTGAAAAACAACCAGAAATATACTGATCGGCACCAACCATGTCCAAAAGTAAGTATATAAATTAAATATGTAATACTGAATTTAATGGGGCCAGAGGACCAGAGTCTATACCCCAGAAATTTATACAAGTAAAGTATATATGTTCTTAACCATAATACGCAATCTAGCTTTGTTTGTCTGTCCGTGCAATTTTACACAAACTAGTATCTTAGTTTTAAAGCTAACTGGATGAAAAACTACAAACTATCGTTGGTTTTCAATATATACGCAAATAAATATGTTTTAAATCTCAAGATACATATATTTTTTAAGAATTCAAAAGTAATTTTATATTTTATAAAACTTAAAAAAAAATTTTTATATATATATTTTTAAATTTTAATTTAATTCAAACCGTAATTGTATTGTATTTAAATATTATCAAATCCAAAAGCACAAAAAAAAAAAAAACAACAATGATATACTTTTTTAAATTTTTTCCCGATTGTTCCTACTGGAGCTATATGATATAGTCGCCCGATCCGTCTCGTTCCGTTCTATATACTATCTGGAATAGAAAGACAACTTTGGATAAAAACATGAAGAAACATGCAAATATATTTAAAACCAATTTTACAAATTTTAAAAACGTTTTAAGCTGCATACTTAAGCGCTAAAAATCTCATATCCTTTATAAGTTCGGAAATGTCTCCTTCACTGAGTTACAAAGTCCTGACCAAAATTATAGTACCCATAGATAGGGTGTAAAAATTACTTAGAATATGGGAACAGATAATTTAATAATTATTAATAATGAATAATTTTTAGATCGTTGATGATGGCTTAGTTTGGGATGATTCAGCTTTGACTATAACTATAAATCCAATGCAAACAGATGCTGCATCAGAAGAAAGTTCAGAATCTGAAAATTCGGACTCAGAAGATGAAGAAGGTACAGTAATATTTTATAATTTATATTTTTTATATTAATGTTGATTCATTTTATCAGCTTTAAAGGACGGGTTCGCTCACATCAATCAACTTGAATGGGATAACACCAATATTTTTCAACAGTGAATTACGTAATATATTTTTTCTTAAAACTGGAACTAAAATATGTAAATGTGCTTTTAAAATATAAACTACTAAATCAACAATTATCCAAAAGTTAAATCAGTTCAAATGAGAGTCCGCATATATGCATGCACACATAATTGTAAAGACGCGCATTTATATATGATTTTGCAAAACCAATTGTACGATTGTAAAAACTAAGTCAGTGGACGTGCGCAATACACCACATTGCATGTACATGTAATATTAGCACGAACACAAATTATAGTTAAGGTATAGTACAATTATTGTATAACCAACGTCGCTAGATCCATAATAAAAGCATATAGACACACATATATATATATATATATATATATATATATATATATAAGACCTATTTAATTTATTGTTTGTCAACCCTCACTTAAGAATGTAAACTGCACATGTCTAACAATCTTCAACTGCATTCTTTCGCTAATGCATAGAAGGAGGTTTCTCCGTCCCCATATTTTAAGCTTAATATTTAATTACTAAATATTCCAAAAGGAATCGAAATAGCCAAATCAATTGAGTTATTTAATAAAGCAATGTTGTTATGGACTTATTATTTTACAAATTAAAAACTTAGGTTAAGAAACATATCGAAAAGTGTAAGCATTTTATTTTTAAACCGACCATGAAAGCTCTACGTTTTTGAAAAGATGTACTATTAAAAACATATTTTTTATTTATTCATTCAAAATTCATTTCTTTCAAAAAAAAAACCAAAAGTATTAGATAGTTTATTTTTTGGTGAAGAAGGTTACGGACAATCCAAATCCAAAAACAGGAAAAGGTGATTTTTTGGCCCAACCAAAAATATATACCAATACGGTATGTTTATAAAAACAAGAAAGAAAAGCTAACTTCGGGCGGAGCCGAAGTTGATATACCCTTGCAGAATATTCTGTAAATTATTTTCTCCAAAACTATTCATATGATGCATTCTTAATACTCATAAAAAATCCCAACTTCCTAACTTTAAAAACACCAAAGTTATGGCATTTCCAATCGTTCAGTTATATGGCAGCTATAGGATATAGTCGGCCGATCCTTATGAAATTTGATAGGTCGGATTGATTGGCTAAAAATAAAACCCATAGAAAATCGCAACATCCTAACTTAACAAAAACCAATGTTATGGCATTTCCGATCAATCAGTTATATGGCGGCTATAAGATATAGTCGGCCGATCCTTATGAAATTTGATAGGTCGAATTGATTGGCCAAATATAAAACCCATAGAAAATCCCAACTTCCTAACTTCACAAACACCAAAGTTATGGCATTTCCGATCAATCAGTTATATGGCAGCTATAGGATATAGTCGACCGATCCTTATGAAATTTGGTAGGTCGGATTGATAGGCCAAATATAAGACCCATAGAAAATTGCAACTTCATAACTTTACAAACACCAAAGTTGTGGCATTTCCGATCAATCAGTTATATGGCAGCTATTGGATATAGTCGGCCGATCCCGGCCGTTCCGACATATATACTGCGTGCAAAGGAAAGAAGGGTGTGTGCAAAGTTTCAACTCGATAGCTTTAAAACTGAGAGACTAGTTTGCGTAGAAACAGACAGACGGACATGGCTATATCAACTCAGGAGGTGATCCTGATCAAGAATATATATACTTTATAGGGTCGGAGATGTCTCCTTCACTGCGTTGCACACTTTTGACCAAAATTATAATACCCCCTGCAAGGGTATAAAAAGGTTGTTTTAGGCACGGATGTTTTAATGAAATTAAACATAGCAGATAAAATTATTTAAAAGGATCGGTATAAAACACGAAAAGATAAAAGAGAGTTACTTTAAAGGTAACCAAATTCGTTTCTGTTAAACTTTTAGGTGAAATAATATTTATAATTTTAAAAGCTATTTTAAACCTATTTAGCAAGTGCGTTTGTGTTCCCTGCCTGAAACTAGATTTAGATCCGTAACCCAACTCTCCGAAAGAAATCCTACGCTATATTTTGTACATTTTCATTGGTTAAATAAAAAATTAACTTAGAAAATCACGAACTGTGGTTTACTTAAAAAAGCAAGCACTGTCAAATTATTTTAAAGGTTCAAAAAAATCCCGATTTTCCTAAAAAATTTTTTTTTTATTTACTGCCATTGATCAGTACATTTTGCGTATACTGTAACAGTCACTTTCATAGCTAGAGCATCAACCTGTCAAAACAAACTTAAGTTTTTGACTTCGCAAAATATTAATTATTTTGTTTTCCTTTGCAGGGTATTCTAATTTTAGTCTTAAGTTTGTAACGCGGTGAAGGAGACATTTCTGACACATATATACAGGTGTGGTCAAAAGTATTTGCATATTTCTTATGAGTAAGTACGTGTAATTTGTGCAAATATTTTTGACCACCCCAGTATATATATTTGATCAGCATCTCATCAGTTTAGGTGATGTAGCCATGTCCGATTGTCCGGCTATTTCTATACAGCTTGCGAGCTTAGTTTAAGAGCTAGAGATTTGAAACTTTCACAATCGTCTTTTTATATGTGTACGCATATCAAGTTTGTAAAGCCTGATCGGACGTCTATATGCTATAGCTGTTATAGGAACGATCGGGTCAAATAAAAAAAAATAATGTTTTATTAACAAAACTTTCCATATCGTATTTGTTTTGTGTAAACTATCATGTTAAAAAATCTGGCCGATCGAACTACTGTATTATATAGCAGCTTAAGGAACGATCGGGAAAACGTTTTTGCTTTGGAATAATAATGCGTAAATATCGCCTTTTAAGATGGTTTTATATTATTTCGGCTCCATCCCTTAAGTTAACTGTCATAAAAAGCGCCCTGCACACTTTCATTAATTGTCACACATAAGGAATGTCTTATTTTATAGCGTAGTACTCAGATCGACGAAAACTGTACGCCAGTCGTGAGAGAGAGCGAGAGGCAAACAGCTGGCGTTCACTTTTCGTCAGGCTTTTTTTCACCTCGGTACTCAGAACGATGAAAAAAATACCTGAAAATTACTTCGCGTTGCCAACCACCTGAGATGAACTTTTGGCGAACCCTAGCGCAAAGATTAAAAAATTTAATCTTTTGGCGTGCGTTTCTCTCTAAACTTTTTAAATAAATGAAGGGAAAAAATCAAAAAACCCGCAAAAGTCGATTGCAGGAGCTTACATATGAGGACAAAATAACATTAATACTATCTGGGGTGCCTCTTGTCAAAGCAAATTGTTTATTAGATCAAAAATGAACGAAAAAACATAATAAAAGTGCAGCTATAAACTTTAAATTAGCAAATAATTATCAGTAAATTAAAAAACAACTGTTAAATTTAAATTGAATTGTTTTTTAATTTTTTTGGTACAGCGGCAGACTTGTTTTGCCAAGGTAGTTTATAATATCTTTTAAAGGCTTTTTCCCGCAAATTCGATATTTGAGAGCTGATTGACAATATGACCGTAGTTCGCTTAGTTCGGATGAACTCTCGAAATTTTGGTCACTTTAATCATTTTGGTAAAAACTTTAATCATTCCAGATGATTAAAGTTTTTACGCCAGCGGACTCGTTTGTCGATCTGAGTACTATGCTTTTGCGAAAAAAAAGGTGCAAAACCTTTGTAACGATGTTCCGTCCGAGTAAGTACACATGCATTCATCAGAATTTTTCACAAACAGTGTACACACATATATTAATGTTAAATTAACGGCGAAACATAGAATTTAATGCAAAACGAAGTCTAATTAAAGTTAATATACGTATGTATGTATGTATGTATGCAGTTTCAGTTTTGAATTATGTAGAATAAGGGAGGTTCCCCAAACACAGTTAGAATGCAATTATCATAGTTTTTACATACATATATACATACATATATGTAAGTAATGACAAGACTATTTTCCCGCTAATATTTATAATCTTTATTTTTCGGAATCATTCCCGTTCATGATAAATATTAATTCCCGCTGATATTTATAATCTTTATTTTTCGGAATCACTCCTGTTCATTGATTAATATTAATTCGAAATCCGTTTATCGGATTTAATATTATTGCGGAATCCGTTGAAATTCTGTTCGAGTCTGTTAAGAATTCATTAATGCAAACTTAAATATTCTCCAAGAGAATAGCAGAATTGACGGCAGCGCAATGCACAGAATGCCGTCCTTGAAATTCGCATCCGCTGCGTAGCCCGCTGCATAACTCGGCCTTGGTCAGCGGGAGAAGCGTAGGACCGCTGACATAGCGCCTTGTGCCCGGTGTATTCCCCAACCACTCAGAAACTCGGGTTTTCAGACTGCTAATTGGAAGAATTACATCCGGTCTTGCAACATTTTTGGGTTCTATGCTAACTTCTCACTCCCTTAAGGGGGTCTTCTAGTCTAGAGGCTCGAATTTCGACCTTTTTTTAACAATTAATAAAAAAAAAGCAATAGATATTTTAAGTATCCGTTTTTTTATCATTTGTTAATTAAACTTAAAGGAGTACATAAAATAAATTTCAAAAAAAAAAAAATTAGTTTTCATTGAGTTATTCCTTCTTGAAGAAGAGGGGAAAAAAAAGAGGCCGTGTCCGCGTCGCCATGATATCTATGCTTGTAGTTATCTGAAAAATAAAACAATGATAGATTCTTAATGAGTACGAATGTCGCTATGGCATGAACCACCAAAAAAAATAGATCTTTTTTTTTCATGAAATGGCGGCTACTCAAAGAAAAAAGTCGATTTTTTCACTAATTTTTCCACTTTGTCGAATTTTTAAAAATATTATAAATTTAAAATTTTTTTTGTTGTTGGTTCATGCGATAGCGATATATTTAAAGAATATTCATGCCAAATTTCAAGTAAATCGACTGATTAGAACTTGAGTTAGAGTGGCGACCGCATCAAAAAAAGTAGTTTCGAGAAAAACGCGTTTAAAGTTCCAGTCGTTCCCTCAACTGGTCTAGTTGCCACGTCACTAAAACGGCTATAGCTTTGAAAATAATTTGAGTTTTGAAAAATCCTTTTAGGGAGATATTTGTGAATATAAAAACTATCGAATTAGGAAAAAAATTTTTTTCGATTTTCTCAAATTTCTAGACTAGAAGACCCCCTTAAGTGACTTCTTCAGCGTAGATTTTAGTACAACAGCTTTAAACTTGCTCTGGCAAAGAGAAGAGGGACACCGAAACAATTTATAAAATAATACCGCTGGTTAAAAGTGGCTCGCTAGAAATTCTTCTTTAAGACGGTCGATGTGTTAGCTTGTAAAGGAAATGCAGGCTCAGCTGTTCATTATTGCCCGTGATATTTCTGCAAAAAAATTGTTTGTTTATTAGGAAAAAGTTTAAAATCTTTAAAATTGGGGATTTTACATCCACAATAGCCCTTGGTGCGATCGGATGTACAATAGCGAACTTAGAAAATTGATCAATATATGTAAGGAAGAGTTTTCCATCTGTTGGAAATATGTCTATATGGAGAATTTTTCCTGAATAAGAGGGGATTGGCGTTTGACCGACCGTTTGCCTTGTGGGGTGGCGGCTGTACTATGCCTAGGCAAACATTACAATTTGGTGTTACCTTCGTTGCTAGCCGAAGCATCTTTTCTTTTTGTCCTGTAAGGGATTTGTATTCTGTCGTGAGAGGGCATCGGCGACAATTTGTAGAAAATGTTTGCGTTATAGTCAGCAATAGAAAATTTCCATCGTTTTATTTGATGGTAAGTATAAATGATTAATTTTCTTACTTCTTGGTGGCAAAATTGTTAGATCAAAAATGTTTTTAAAATCGGGATACAATAGAACCACGTCTTCTGACGCTAGAATTTAAGCCATTGTAAGCCTTTCAAATGACTAATGGTTTAGGTGAAATCTCAATTTTATTTTTTATTGAATGAAATGCGCTGACCTTACTATTTTTGATCTCAGTTAGGGGTCTTGCGATTGTTGGAAACCCTTTTATTAAACACTTATAATACCTGAAGAGACCTAGTAATTCATACGGCTATAAAGTGACGTAGGTGGTTGAAAGGCTTTGATAGCCTTTACTTTATTTGGGAAAATTTTTAGTCCTGCGCATGACACTATGAATCCCAGGTATTCTACGCTCATTTTGAAGGAGAGCAGGGAAAACAACTTATCTGAGATACCCTCATGCCGGCTTCGTAAAGGCTTTTGAGAACGCAGTTTATATCCTTAAGGTGATCTTCTTTACTTTTTGAGAAGAGGATGACGTCATCGAAATACATGTCTTTGATATTTGTTCCTATAGGACATTGTCGATTGCTCTTTGGAAAATAATGGGTGACGTTTTTTCTTGTTGCCACTTTCATCGTGGCCTTTTTTATTGACAACCAAAACAAGATTGTTTTAAGGTGAACGCGATTTTCTGATGATGCTCTGAAAAATCATTGGGTAAGGATATAGCTTAGAAAATACGGGTTCCCCGTCGAATCGGATAGTCGGAATCGTATTTATATTGTACGGGAGGGCCTGATTAGGGTCTGTGAATGCCCCAGTGTTTATTAAATTAAATTCATTTCTTACCGCAATGCAGATATCGATATTTAAAGTAATAAAAATGACAACTTTGTATTTAGCAAATTGTAGCTCTTATGAGCCTGAATTATGTCCAATCCTACCGGTGCTAAGGTCAATTCGAGCATTTCATTTCTTTAAAAGAGTTAGACCATCTATGCCGTGACCATCAAATTCCATTTGGTTTTCAAAAGTAAAACATACGAGTTTTCGCTAAAAATGTTTATTTTACATTATTTTTCCATTTTAGTGGAGCCATGAAGGGATGAAACCATAAAAGGTTCCTCCATGTTTTTTATGTGTGCCAGACCTGGCAAAGGTTTTATGTAATTTTTCGATGCACCTGTATCAATGGAAGTCGAATTCCCTGCTCTCCCTTATGTTATATAGCAGGGACTCTGCTCTAAAAATAACAATCTTCGGTTGGAAGTAAGTCATGCTCGAGATCCTAAATATTTTCCTGAGCATGTTTTTTTACTGTCGGTGTATTCTTGTTCCTAAGTTGTGATATTTACTTTTTGTCTGATACTTATATCCCTTACGGGAATTTTTCGTCTGCCGGCACCGTGAGAAAGGATCAACTTCCATTGGTTCTGGTACCTTACTCTGATTTTTATGTAAAAAGCTTCGCTGCCTTTGCTGGCATTTTCTGGATTAAAATATTGTTGTTTTTAATTCTGGCTACGCCGGAAATTAGTATTCTTATTTGGGAGTTTTTCCGATTTGTCGCCTGCATTCCTTGCAAGGGTTGCTCCAAATACACTGCTCCCATTTTAAAAGAGTTGTTCAACCCCGAAATAAAGTTATGCAGTGGGTCTCTCCCGTATTTTTCATTCAGGACTGTTTCAGCTGCAGTATCATGAGACATCAACGTTGTATTTGTTAACATAGTGAGTTTTTTCGTCTTCATCATTATATTTTGTCATGGGCACGTCGCCCTGCCGCATAAGATTAAGTTCTTGTTAAATTAATCTGGCTATGATAAGCCAGAAATAAAAAAACAGTATTAAAGAAGGCTAGGATGGGGTCTGCCGATCCTCTAATTTGTGTCTTATAATTGCTATGGCCTGGTTGTTTCGAGCTACCTTCAAATGGTTGTACTGTGGTGGATTGTCGCCACGAAATATACTGTTCCTGCTTACCGTCAAGGTTCAAAGCATTTTATTCCTTGTATTATAGATATTTGTTCGTACATCTCTACGGTGGGGGACGTGACTCTTAACTCATTTATCTGTACAGAGATTTCTTTAATTTGTTCTTCGAATACTTGAGCTTGGTGAATAAGTGTTGTCTGCACAGTTATCTCAAACATCTGTTTCCATTGATCGGTCGACATTTTTATACCCTTGCAGAGGGTATTATAATTTTGGTCAAAAGTGTGCAACGCAGTGAAGGGGACATCTCCGACCCTATAAAGTATATATATTCTTGATCAGGATCACCTCCTGAGTTGATATAAGCATGTCCGTCTGACTGTTTCTACGCGAACTAGTCTCTCAGTTTTAAAGATATCGAATTGAAACTTTGCACACACCCTTCTTTCCTTTGCATGCAGTATATACATATGTCGGAACGGCCGGGATCGGCCGACTATATCCTATAGCTGCCATATAACTGATTGATCGGAAATCCCATAACTTTGGTGTTTGTAAAGTTAGGAAGCTGGGATTTCCTATGGGTTTTATATTTGGCCAATTAATCCGACCTACCAAATTTCATAAGGATCGGCCGACTATATCCTATAGCTGCCATATAACTGATTGATCGGAAATGCCATAACTTTTGTGTTTGTAAAGTTAGGAAGCTGGGATTTTCTATGGGTTTTATATTTGGCCAATCAATACGACCTACCAAATTTCATAAGGATCGATATATCCTATAGCTGTCATATAACTGAACAATTGGAAATGCCATCACTTTGGTGTTTTTAAAGTTACGAAGTTGGGATTTTTTATGAGTATTAAGAATGCATCATATGAATAATTTTGGAGAATATAATTTACAGAGTATTCTGCAAGGGTATATCAACTTCGGCTCCGCTCGAAGTTAGCTTTCCTTTCTTGTTAATAATGACAAGACTATTTCTACATTAATAATTATAATCTTAATTTTTTGGAATTACTCCCGTTCATTGATTAATATTAATTCAAAATCCGTTAGTATAAATACATTATTTTTTGGAGCTACTCCCTTTTTTCGGATTTAATTTTATTCCCTAATCCATTTGGATTCTTTTCGAGTCTGCTCTAATCATTAAATAAATAAATATTTAAGTTAATATTTTCCAAGAGACCCGAGCAGAAGTCCCGCCGTTGGCAGGGAAGAGCAGAATTGACGGCAGCGGTATGGGCAGAATGCCCTCTGCATATATAATATGCCTACTATAGGAACAAACGGAAGATTGACGGAAAAATGTACATAACTTCATTGTTCATGGAACCTAAGTCTTGATTATGGCATATTCAGATTCCTTTCTTGGTATTTATAATTTTGCATCAATGGTTGCAAAATTCATTGATTAGTGAAGTATCACTAAACACTGATCGAGTTGTTGTGGTGCACGCTTATCTAGCTATCTAGCAATCACTACAACTATCGTAAGAAATTCATCAGTGATAAGTGATCATCTTGTTTTGGTGTGTGCCACCATTGACTCTCTCGATAGCATTTATCTCTCTCTGTGCAAGTCTAAACCAGCTGTCAGGACTATAAAGAAATTAGACTTTTCAAACAGACCCCGTAGAAGTTTGAACTTTGATGTGTTTTAGGTGGTCTGGGAGTCAATGTGCAAAAAGTAAAAAATTACATTTATATATGTATATTTATATGTATATTTTTGATGCGAAACGCCACTCCCTGATTGATTTGATTTTAAACCCTGACTTATAAAAAATAATTCTCGGTCCTGAAAATATCGTTTTCAAAAATATAAATTCTTTTATCATTTTATTAAGATACACACATATTTATATCTAAATTTAAACGTATTTATGTATTTGGTTTGTGCTTTCTGATTCTAAACGGTAACTTAAAACTGGCTTAAGCCTAAATACCTAGCTCTACAAATCCAGCTACATTAAACATTTTTTTCCTAGTTTCCTAGAATATTTTTTAAGAGTACATAAGCTTAAAATTAGTTTGAAAAAATTATTGAATTCTACATGTTTTAAATTATTTGCTTGAGGTTTCTGTCACGACACAATATTACATGCATTTTAGATATCTTTATTATATTACAAATTACAATACAATTAGGAATTGTTCTGGCTTAGTCTATTCACACATAAGTATGTCATTATAAGCCAGCAGACATTTATATTTTCTTTAAAAAAATAAAGGTATTCAGTACTTGACTGAAGGCAACATAAGAACTGCTTGAAAAATAAATAATGGAGAAGTTTAACTGTTTTACAAAATAAATATTTTCACAGGAAATGTAAAAAATATGTATTTACAAAGTAATAGCAATAATACTTTTAATATTATGTAAACTATTTGCCCTTTTTATCAAGATTATTTTTATGCGTTTCTAATCAGTTTATGCAAGGGAATCGAAATTTTATTTTGGTACATAATACCGGTGTAATTTTGTTTATTTTTTATTACGTTGGATAAACTGTAAATTAAAAGATTGCAAAACTAAGTACAACTACACATACAAATAATATATTTTATTTATGTTTTTCTATATAATTAAAAAGTTACTTATATATATATATTTGTAAAATAATTATTAAAATATTTGGTTGCTGTAGCATTAGAAATCGGTTTTAAAATCGAATTGGAATCTTTTACCAAATCAGTATTACGGGACTGATATCGGAACCGGAGTTCATTTTTGATTACGTTTTATTCCCTGGTTGAAACATCAATTGATTTTTGTGTTTTTCCATTTGTAAGTATAGGTAATTGCAATTGCTCGCACTTACAAACACTTCTTATAAACGTACTACTAGCTTGTAAGTAATAATAAATTGCTTTTGGACTGTGTAGTTCATTATTCTATTTAAACAGTCAAAGTTTTCTATCTCAAAGTTCATAAGTTCAAAGAAATATTGCAAAATAATAGTCATTAAAATTGAAAAATTCTCAAATTTTACGATAACTAAAATAATGGATTACACAAAAATCATAGTTCAATTGCAGCTTTAAATAGGGAAGTACGATTTTAAATTAATAAATCTTAATACAGTGGATTAACGCCGTATGAATTATTTTAACTGCTCAACCTTGTTAGGTGGAAAGTGCACCTCATTATGTTTTCGGAAGTACTCAGAATTTCTTGCTGCACTTTGCAAAATATGTGCACAGATTTAAAAACTTTCAAACTCGGTGCATTTATAAGCTAATCTAATTAGTTGTAATTAAATAACTAATTTAATTATATACATTTTTACATTAATTTTTAGAGTTTTTTTTCCGCTTGAACAAAATTAGTTTTAATAAATATTTTAAAAGTTTTTAAAACTTTTCTTCTAATGTTTTTGGTTGATTATCGCATTAATGGACATTTTGGTTTCGTATGTTCGTGAGTAGTTTTTTATATTTTATTACTTTAAAAGAAAGTCGTTATGACCAATACCTTTTGTTAAATATTTTTAAGCCTCCTAAGTTATAACTTAAGTTTATCAATAAATGCAATTTTGTATAAAAAGTTGTGTCATTTACTAAGTCTGTTAATATGTAAACAATTATTAACTTTCAGATTATGTGTTCGAGTTTTTTCTTTGCGTACCTTTTGCTTACTAATTATTGCAAGAACCCGTTCTTATTATTAAACGGAAAGCAAAGAACTCATTTAAACAATGTTGTAGTTTACTTCTCTTATTATTATTGCAAACGTTAACATATTGTAAACTATAAACCATCTTTCCATTAGAACTTTCATTTGATCAAACATTTTTGGTTATTTGAGACTGGTATTGTTTGATTCTTTCCATTATAACTTTCATTTGATCAAACATTTTGGTCGATTTTAGACATTGGTGGTGGTTCTACAGCAAATGGGGGTATTACAACAAACAAAAAAACAATCAAATGCATTTAAAAATAATTTAAAACCTTTTAAAAAGTAATCAAACAGTTCGAAAAGAAAGAAAATAATCTAATCAATAAATAATGAAGTAAATACTTGAGTATATATGAATAGGGCGCATAAATGTGATTCACGCGTATTTTAATCTGTCCGGTTTTTGGTGTGTTATCGAAAGTTTGTTTTGCGCTACTTCCCCTTGTTTTAAATGTAGTTTAAACAAGAAAAATGTCTGAGGATTCGGATTTTGTGCAAGCACTTCCGCTACCTGGCGAAGCAGCAGATGCTAGAGAGTTCGCTCGTGTTGCAGCTAAAGGTGAACGGAGGTCTTGTGTTAGTGCCGTCTGAGCTTGTCCGCTCTCGTAGTAGTAGGAAGAGTCTGAAAAAAAAAATACATATAGCCGTCAATATTGTAATTTTATACGTTATATGTAGATTTTTATAGCCGTTATTCTTGTTCAGGATCACTAGCCGAGTCGATCTAGCCATGTCCGTCTGTCCGTCCGTATGAACGCTGCGATCTCGGAAACTATAAAAGCTAGAAGATTGGCATTTTGCATGCAGATTCTAGGAGTTCCTACGCAGCGCAAGTTTGTTTTACGCCCCCTTTAACGCCCACAATCGCTTATATACGATTTTAAAAATTTAAATATTTCGGAAAAGTAAAAATGCAGTTTTATTGTGTTTATCAATACCTATCGAAATGTAGAAGAAATTTTTCAAATCGGACCATTCGTTAAAAAGTTATGCGTGATCAAAGTTTCTATCTCCATCTCCCTCGCACTCCCTTTACCTGAGTAACGGGTATCTGATAGTCGGGGCACACGACTATAGCGTTCTCTCTTGTTATACCCTTGCAGAGGGTATTATAATTTTGGTCAAAAGTGTGCAACGCAGTGAAGGAGACATCTCCGACCCTATAAAGTATATATATTCTTGATCAGGATCACCTCCTGAGTTGATATAAGCATGTCCGTCTGTCCGTCTGTCTGTCCGTCTGTCTGTTTCTACTCGAACTAGTCTCTCAGTTTTAAAGATATCGAATTGAAACTTTGCACACACCTTTCTTTCCTTTGCACGCAGTATATATGTCGGAACGGCCGGGATCGGCCGACTATATCCTATAGCTGCCATATAACTGATTTATCGGAAATGCCATAACTTTGGTGTTTGTTAAGTTAGGAAGTTGGGATTTTCTATGGGTTTTATTTTTGGCCAATTAATCTGACCTACCAAATTTCATAAGGATCGGCCGGCTATATCCTATAGCCGCCATATAACTGATTGAATCGAAATGCCATAACCTTGGTGTTTGTTAAGTTAGGAAGTTGGGATTTTTTATGAGTGTTAAGAATGCATCATATGAATAATATTGGAGAATATAATTTACAGAGTATTCTGCAAGGGTAGCTTTCCTTTCTTGTTAATTTTACATATAACAGTCATCTTTTGACAAAGCTGCCATAAACACTATCGTATTAGGTAGCACCCCAGATAACGGTTATAAAATGTATTGTGTATCGATAGATATTGAAAGAAGAAATATGTACATATGTATATATATAGCAGCCTAAAACATGTAATAACTGAAAGGGTATATGAACTTCGGCTTGCTTCTTTCTTGTTTGTTATTATTTTTAAAAATATACAATATGTTATTTGTTTGAAATTAAAAAGGGCTATGCTTTGATTATATAATTTAATAATCAACGCATAGCCAAGTCCAACAGTTTTAATACTCTTGCAAAAGGGTATTACAATTTCAATATTCTTGCAACATCAACATCACCAGAAGAGTCGATCTAGCCATATCCATCTGTCCGTCCGTCCGTCTGTCCGTCCGTCCGTTTCTACGCAAGCTAGTCCCACAGTTTTAAAGCTATCTGCTTGAAATTTTCCCAAAAGTTGTCTTTCTATTGCAGGTAGTATATAAGTCGGAACGAGACGGATCGGGCGACTATATCATATAGCTCCCATAGAAACAATCGGAAATAAATTTTAAAAAAATATAACTTTGTTGTTTTTAGTTTTTGGCGAAGTTTGCTCTACGACTCTTTTGGTGATGCTGATCAAGAATATATATACTTTTTAGGGTAGGGAATGCCTCCTTCACTGTGTTGCAAACTATTTACTGAAATTATAATACCCTCTGCAGGGGCATAAAGCCTAGTACTCAGATCGACGAAAACCGTACGCCAGTCATGAGAGAGAGCGAGAGGCAAACAGCTGGCGTTCACTTTTCTTCGGGCTTTTTTTCACGTCGGTACTCAGATCGACGAAAAAAATACCAGAAAATTTCAAAGCTTTGCCAGTCTGCTGAAATGAACTTTGGGTGAACCCTAGCGAAAAGAATAAAAAAATTAATCTTTTGGCGTGCGTTTCTCACTGAACATTTTAAAAAATGGAGGGAAAAAATCAAAAAACCCGCAAAAGTCGATTGCAAGAGTTTACATGTGAGGACAAAATAACATTTTTACTATCTGGGGTGCCTCTTGTCAGAGCAAAATGTTTCTTAGGTCAAAAATTTACGAAAAGACACAATAAAAGTGCAGCTATAAACTTCAAATTAGCAAATAATTATCAGTAAATAAAAAAAACAACTGTTAAATTTAAATTGTATTGTTTTTTAATTTCTTTGTACAGGGGCAGTTTTGTCTTTTCAAGGTAGTTGATAATATCTTTTAAAGGTTCTTTCCCGCAAATACGATATTTGAATTTTAACTGCTTGTCAACAAACCCAGCTGACTGACAGTACGACCGTAGCACGCTTAATTCTGATGAACTCTCGAAATTTTTGTCACACTGGAAAGATTAAAGTTTTTACGCTAGCGTACTCGTTTGTCGATCTGAGTACTAGGCTTTCTGCAGCCTAAGTAGCAGTAGTTACTTTTTTGCAATTGAAATAAATACAATAATTAATAAAACATTACGAAACAACTCAAGTAATTACTATTTTTTACTACTTACTTATCAAGCCCCCCCCAGCTCCATAACTATAGGATCCATATGCACCACCATATTGTGTATAGGCGGGGTTATAGGCGTAATCTGTGCTGGGCACCACTGAGCTACAACCTGCAAGTAAAAGAAACTTGTAAATGAGACAACTAATATTTTTTTGATTATTGTTTAACTATTACTAACTAAAATAAACTTAAATTATAGGTTTGTAAAATAATGGTAAATATATTAAAATTAAAAGCTGAAAAAGTATTTAAAAATAATTTCCATTCTTTGCAAATTTTTTTAATCGAAACTTGTAATACTTGTATAATCAAACCTTTATTGCTCTAGGGTTAAACGTATTATACCTGTTACTCGAAGAGTATTATGTATTCGTTGGAAAGTATAAGTAACAGGTAGAAGGATAGAAGGAGCCGAGATGATTAAGTCATGTCTGTCAAGTCTGTCTGTCTGTCCGTCGGTATGAACGTCCAGTTCCGGAAACCATATAGATTTGGGATTTAGCATGAAGATTCTAGTATTTCTGACTTTATTTCAAAATGTTGCCAGGCCGACTACAAACCCCACAAATCACTTTAGAGACCTCGTAAAGACCACGTAATGAGCAACATTCAACGCAAACTAGTTCCACTCAAATAAAGCTATTTGGTTGAACCTTTGCAATAAATCTTGAATCTTTTGCAAGTAGTAGTAAGGATCGGCCTTCTACATCATATAAAAACCATCCGGAAAAAGGAAATAAAATAATGACTTCGTTGTTTCTTCATACATACTCATATACTCCGAGATGTAGCTGCCGTAGATGGGATCGGATTTATCGGAAAATTAATTGAGCTTTATTTTTTTTAAGTATCGAAAAGGGTATATAAACTTGCCGAAGTTTGTTTTCTTTCTTGTTTTCAACCAAATTGTGTTGGAAAGCATATTGAATAATATTTCCAAATGTTTAGGTTGTGACTCTCAGAAATGACGACAAAAAAAGTTTCGTAAAACGCAAAGCCGCAATGAATTCAAAATTTCTCTCCCAATAATAAAAATAATAGTTGTCCACGATATTTACGCGATATCAAGTATTTTAGACAAACTCAACTTAATCGCACTGTTTTCCCATCTGGCGGACCTTATGCCTACAGTGACAAACTTAATTATTGGCACAGCAAGCATGTTGAACTTTAAAGCTATTTTATTTGTCTAATATGCTGATAATTATATAATTTTATATAATCATTAATTTTTGGTTAAATACAAGTGACTTCAATAATTTATCTCTTATAAAAAACCAAACAATGGACCAAATTTGCCTGCACAAAGTTATTAGTATACTTGTGTTAAAACTTGGTAAAACTTTATCGATTTGGACGTTTTGTTTTATTTATCCCATTTGCCTCTATACTCGAAATTATATATTGACTAATTTAATAGCTAAAATTGTTTAAGCGCCTTAAAATTAGGGAAAAGATGTTTGACTTTACAAGATAAAAATGAAATCAACCGAAAAATAAAATCAATCAAGCAAATAGAATGTCAAGATTGGGGAAAGGGTGCCCAGAAGCCATTTTTACCACGATTCATGGCTTTGAGTGGCCAGGAAAGCGTAAGGATTGTACGAAAAGTCAATGTCGACCCCCAGATCTTCAGAACATATATAAAGTTAAGGATTGGAAGGACTTAGAATATCCTTCACCCAACATACTGCTAAAAGGCTCTGCATGATGCTGTCTACAAACGACTAGCTCCTAGAAAAATCAATCACCAAATTTGGCACTCCAATCGGGCGAACAGTATTCCAGGATTGGACGGACTAGTAGTCATCGGATTCCTTTGACCACCTATTGATAATTCTGGCTTTATTCACCATGGAAGTAATATGGTCACGAAACATATGTTTGGGTCCAGCAGGACGCCAAGGTCATCAACATGAGTGATGCTAGTCAATTCACAACCACCGCGTGGCATATCGTGGGTTCACCCGCTATTTAAAACTAAAATATTTTTACAACACCATGTTTGCAAAGCAGGTCCGATTGTAAGTGTGAACTGCATGAAATTGGTATATTGCAGGCACAACTTAACGTCATGAGGACACTTAACGTACATGAGGACTCCCGACTTTGTGAAGACTAGAGGGAGTTCATTAATAAATAATGTTAAAAGAAGTCGGCCAAGGTGGCTTTCTTGTGGGACGCCTGAAGTAACTCGAATCAAATTCAAGAAAGAGCTTTTAAAGAGGACTCGTTGGGGTGTAATAACGTTTTGGAAATGTTTTGGGATGGCGGATAATTAGGATATACCTCAGAAATAGCTTGTATTTGTCTCCTTTTTTATGAAGGAGAATATCAAATGACTCCTTCCAAATAAGTGGGAAGTTTCCAAAGATAAGGTAAACAATTTGTGCAGAGGTCTACACAGAGTTTCAGCACAATATCTAAGCACGCAGTCTGGAACTCCGTCGGGACCCGGGGAGCTTTCGCTTAGGATATGGCATATGAATGACACGGATTTGGACAGGATGAAACAGAATATGTGTCTGGAAGAACTGGGCATTTCGATCTGCAATTGCCTGGTCAGTATTTGCCTTAGAATTTTCAAATAATAGCGATGCTCGGTAACAGGCTGACTTACGCATAGTGTTTACAAAATTATAAAACTGTTTTTCATCTTGTGAAAACTGAAATCTACAACGACAACAAGCTATATGACTTTTATAACACTACTTTTCGGATTTTTTTTATTCAGCTCTGTTCCCGCCTCTACAGTCAGCCCTAAAATTGGGTGATAGGGATCCTCCGCTGGTAATGTTCTTAATAGACAAACGCCTTTTGGATTTGAAATGATTTACTTGGGATAGCGCAATGTCAAGCAAGCCGTCAATAAAGTCATGCTGCGCTAAAGGAAGTAAAATATTAGAGTTTTCGTCTAATATACCACTAGGTATATTAAAATCACCTAATATTACTAACTGATCTCGATCTGAAAGTTGTTTGGAAATGGACTGGATAACCGAAAGGTGATTCGGGTAAATTGGGAACTCAGATGATGTTGGGATATATGAACAAGTAATATATATAATTCGATATCATTAAATTCTTCGAAAGTTAGTAATTCAGACGAAAGGTTTGAGTTGACAGCAATCAAGACTCCACCTCTCTGTCTGGACTGACGATCAAACCTGTAAATTGTGTACTTACCCGGAAAAATTTCGGAGCTAAGAATATCCGGCCTTAACCAGGTTTATGTACATACAATAATATTATATGGGAAGGAAATCTATCCGAGTACAATTTAGTCAGCTTACTAAGTAAGCCTGTTGTATTCTGATAGCAAAGAAGAAAGGAGGAGGCTAGTTTTTTGGGACAGAAGAGGATGTGGAGGGCGCTGGGGATGGTTCTTTAATGGTATTTTCCGTTTCCCCTGAACTATTCTTTTTTCTCTTAGCTTCGTACTCTTTTACAAATATGCCCTCGGGCCAGAAACTGGTGGAACACACAGATGCAAAAAGAGCACAAGGAATACCAATCTTAAATGATGATACTTTCCTAGCATAAGAAAATTTAAATTGTTCGACTTTCAAATCATCAACTTGGATTTTGTTACGGATATAAGCCGTAATATCCAGTGATGAGAGGTCTGGGGCGAGCCGTGAAACAAATACATGTTTTAGCTGGGCACCCGAACACAAGTAACCGTTTTTGGTACAACACATGTAACCCTTTTTGGTACTACAGAATTTGTATCTGTACTACCAGTATCGGCCGGTAATCCGGACGTTAAGTCTACATGAGGTGTTGGGGCCACTACTTTATTTTGATTGGACAGAGCGGAAGTACCTAGCGGAGCCACATCGAAGAAAGGAGGGCTGGTTTTTGGGGCAGAAGAGGATGTGGAGGGCGCTGGGTATGGTATTTTCAATTTCCCCTGAACTATTATTATTTGTATACCCTTGCAGAGGGTATTATAATTTTGGTCAAAAGTGTGCAACGCAGTGAAGGAGACATCTCCGACCCTATAAAGTATATATATTCTTGATCAACCTCCTGAGTTGATATAGCCATGTCCGTCTGTCTGTCCGTCTGTCTTTTTCTACGCGAACTAGTCTCTCAGTTTTAAAGATATCGAATTGAAACTTTGCACACACCCTTCTTTCCTTTGCACGCAGTATATATGTCGGAACGGCCGGGATCGGCCGACTATATCCTATAGCTGCCATATAACTGATTGATCGGAAATGCCATAACATTAATGTTTGTAAAGTTAGGAAGCTGGGATTTACTATGGGTTTTATATTTGGCCAATCAATCCGACCTACCAAATTTCATAAGGATCGGCCGACTATATCCTATAGCTGCCATATAACTAATTGATCGGAAATGTCATAACTTTGGTGTTTGTAAAGTTAGAAAGTTGGGATTTCCTATGTGTTGTATTTTTGGCCAATTAATCCGACCTAAAAAATTTCATATGGATCGGCCGACTATATTCTATAGCTGCCATATAGCTGATTGATCGGAAATGCCATAACTTTGGTGTTTGTTAGAAAGTTGGGATTTTTGATAGGTTTTATTTTTGGCCAATTAATCCGACCTAACAAATTTCATATGGATCAACCGACTATATCCTATAGCTGCCATATAACTGAACGATTGGAAATGCCATAACTTTGGTGTTTTTAAAGTTACAAACACCAAAGTTATGGGATTTCCGATCAATCAGTTATATGGCAGCTATAGGATATAGTCGGCCGATCCCGGCCGTTCCGACATATATACTGCGTGCAAAGGAAAGAAGGGTGTGTGCAAAGTTTCAATTTGATATCTTTAAAACTGAGAGACTAGTTTGCGTAGAAACAGACAGACGGACAGACAGACGGACAGACAGACGGACAGACAGACGGACAGACAGACGGACAGACAGACGGACAGACAGACGGACAGACAGACGGACAGACAGACGGACAGACAGACGGACAGACAGACGGACAGACAGACGGACAGACAGACGGACAGACAGACGGACAGACAGACGGACAGACAGACGGACAGACAGACGGACAGACAGACGGACAGACTGACATGGCTATATCAACTCAGGAGGTGATCCTGATCAAGAATATATATACTTTATAGGCTCGGAGATGTCTCCTTCACTGCGTTGCACACTTTTGACCAAAATTATAATACGCTCTGCAAGGGTATAAAAAGTAGCAGTGGAGACATTTCCGACCCTATAAAGTATACAGATTCAATCTACCCATGACTTTCTGTCCCTCTGTCCTCAGTCTTGTCTCCATTATAGGTAGTATAAAAGTCGGAACGAGCCGGATAAGCCGATGATTTTGTCGTTCCCAATAATCCATTTATACAATATTAAATTTTTGTGACAGCTACGGCTTGCTGAAATGTTAATTAACACCTGCCGTGATCCCTTAATCGTTTTAGGCCGTCCAGGTTTTTACAGATCCCGCTTGGCCGGCGCGGATCATCCACCTGTGGGAGGTGCTTGTACACCTGGGCGCGCAGGTGCGGCATGGCAAAGAATTTAAGCTTGAAAAGGTCCATAATATAAAAATCACAACAATTAATAACTTTGAACAACGGCGCCAAAATTGTATGACCACCTTGGAGAAAACGCAGAAAGTCCCGTGACGCCTTGCGAAAGTGGCCAAAAAGCGCCTATATTTGCGTTGATTCCAAAGGTGGTCACACTGCCTGGACCTGAAATCTGTGTGTCGCGAAATTTTCCGCTCCGCCGCACTTTCCGCAAGAAAAAAGTGCTGTCGACGGTAGACGGGGGTGGGGGGCAGGTCGCCGCGATCAGTTTTCCGTGGAAAGTGATCGAATACACCAGTTTTCCCGTCGCGTGTATTACCCATGTGCAAAATACAGTGCTGCCAGACCGTCAAACTGACCTTTACCAGATTTTCCCCAATTTCTCAGTTTTCCGAATTCGGACCCCAGCGTGAGACCCCCCAAAAGTTGCGCCCGCTCCCCCACATCCGCCACGACCCTGGGACACCCTCAGAAAAGCGCAGGAAACGCGCCCAAGCCTCCCGACCTCTCAACAGACCCTCCCCAGACCCTCCCCATCCCGGCGTTGCCAGCCTCCCCATTTTCTCTTTGTGATTAATACAATGCATAATTTCACATACAGATGACGCCATTTAAAAAGACTTAAAAACTGACAATGTTAGCGCCACCTTTATAATAAGAATTTATATTTACTGCAAAGCAACTTATTATTCTTGGTAGGAAACCATTTTTAGAACTTGTATTTTTAGAACTTGTATAGATTTCTGATATACAATTTTGTGTCGATTCTGTTTTTTGTTATGCTTATTTATTGTCTCAAGTTAAAAAAAAATATTGCAGAGAACCAAGAAAAAAAAAATATTCATATTTTTACACCTTGGGTGCTTAGCCGTCAAATAAAGAAAAACTGTATTGTAAAGATAGATAATTAATAATAATTTTCAAAAATTATAAAAATAGCGCTCATTTATGCACACGGTACAATTCCACACCATTTTAAAATCAGAAATGTGCCTAATGAATTAAATTTGTATTAAATTGGAATTTTCATTAGTAAAAGTTTTCATTATTTTTAAACAATTAATGCAAAACAATCAATTTTTTGAAAAAGTAAAAACAATTTAGTTACTTTCAAACAAGTCATCCTAATGGAAAAACCATTCATTACCTTTTTTAAATGATAAAACATAGTGACAATCGGGAACCTTTTTGCAATATTCATCATCGTTGGAAATTTAGCGATTTTATGTATTCTTATGGTAATAAACAGAGAATCAGCATTTTAAATACAAGAGTCATTTTGCTAGCTAAGTAAGAACCAAATTCAAATATATTTATAAGAATTAATGTATATTAAATTTAATAAAGCTACAAAAACAAAGATACTTATGTAATTCATTCTTTTTATGAGGAGACATTACTATACAAAACTTAATAGTGTAAAATGTATACTACAGCTCTCAGCAAATAATATACATAAGTGTTATACAAAATAGCATGAAAACTAGACTTATATTTCAATAAGATAGTAACATGTATACTACATGCCGCAAAGTAATGGAAAGTAGGTAGGAAAGGAAGCGACCCTATAAAGTAACCGACATCGACATCTCGGAAATACATATGTATAAGAGCTAGAGATTTCGGATTTATCATGAAGAGTCCAGGTTTTCTTAAGGAGCGCAATTTTATTTCAAAATGTTGTCACGTCAACAAATTACCAAACCCTTTAGAGACGTCGTAGATGCCAGTTATTGGGCGGAATATGTCACAAATAGCACCAAAATACTTATTTATGCAATATCTATCATCACTCCTAAATAACATTACTTCACAAGTTATAGAACGTTTGAACTGTTAATTATGACGTCATCGCATATTTAAAACGGTGTGTATATATTTGAGAGAGCGGAAGAGAGCGTGAAACTGGTATCGGCGGAGCGGGGGAGCTGTTCCCTCTCAGCTTGTGGTGTTTGCACTGTTCGGCAGATGGCGCTTCCTGATTTATTTTGAAATTGGTCGACTAAAGCGTTTCTCCTGGTTGTTATACTAAATAGTATATAAAATAGACTAGCATTGGTATGAGAATGCCAAGTAAGTTTAAGTTATACACTCGGGAGTATAAAATTGAGAAGAGTAATTTACTCATCAAATTGAGAAATATTCGATAGTGTAAAATTCATGTAACAATAGTTTTGTTTCCATATACATTATACAAGTACTACTTTAAATTTTCTATTCACTACTTTACAGTTTTTTCTTTTTTTGCAAATACCCTTGCAGAGGGTAGTATAATTTCAGTCAAAAGTTTGCAACGCAGTGAAGGATAATTTTCCGACCCTATAAAGTAAAGGGTGTTTTTTTTAGAGGTATACAACTTAAGTTTGCATTACTATTCAAGATGGAGAACGATCTAACAGCTGTCAAGTGATTTATTCTCAGTTTGGTTTGGCAATTCATCATGAATAGACTCACGCCTGAACAACGCTTGCAAATAGTGCAATTTTATTTCGAAAATAATGGTTCTGTGCGGAATACGTATCGCGCACTACGTCCATTTTATAGTCGACAAAATCGGCCATCAGAGCACTTAATTCGATTAACCATGGAACGTTTTCGCACCAAGTTTACTCTTATTGATAACTTGCATCCCCAGAGACGCCGTACGGTGCGTACAGAAGAAGCTATTGCTACTGTAGAGCGTAACATTGAGGAATACCCGAATGAGTCCAAAACGATGATGGCCAGAACGTTACAGTCAATGGTGATCGGTATAGAGCCACGATTACTAACTTTTTCATTCCTGAATTGAGCAGCCATGATTTCCAGGAGCTGTACTTCCAACAAGACGGCGCAACATGTCACACAGCTCGTGCCACAATCGATTTATTGAAAGACACTTTTGGTAACCGACTAATTTCACGTTTTGGACCTGTGAATTGGCCTCCAAGATTTTGTGTTTTAACACCGCTAGACTACTTTCTGTGGGGCTATGTAAAGTCATTGGTCTATTCGGATAAGCCACAAACGCTTGACCATTTGGAAGACAACATTAGCCGTGTTATTGCCGATATACGGCCACAAATGTTGGAAAAAGTCATCGAAAATTGGACGTCCAGATTGGACTACATCCGAGCCAGCCGTGGCGGTCATATGCCAGAAATCATATTTTAAATGTAATGCCACAAGATTATCTTTCGAATATAAAAAAAATCATGTCAATCGAATAATCCATCGTTGTTTTATTGAAATTTAAAGTTCTTTACCTCTAAAAAAAACACCCTTTATATACATATATTCTTGATCAACATCATCTTGCCATGTCTGTCCGTCTGTTTCTACTCAAACTAAAAGGTATGTGCTTGAATCTTTCCCAAAAAATGTCTATCTATTGCAGGTATTATAAAAGTCGGAACGAGCCGGATCGGGCGACTATATCATATAGCTCCCATAGAAACAATCGGAAAAAAATTCCTATTAATTATAACTTTTGTGTTTTAAATTTTTTTTTTGTTTTTTGGGATTTGGTTATTACCAAATATTTAAAAATATTTTTTAATATTATGGAATTACGGATTTAATTAATTTAAAATCGGGCAACAATACCATATAGGTGCTATAGAAACGATGGTAAAATGCATCGCAAACTCGACACAGCTTCGTTGTTTATACCCTTGCAGAGGGTATTATAATTTCAGTCAAAAGTTTGCAACGCAGTGAAGGAGACATTTCCGACCCTATAAAGTATATATATTCTTGATCAGCATCACCAGGAGAGTCGATCTAGCCATGTCCGTCTGTCCGTCTGTCCGTCCGTCTGTCCGTCTGTCCGTCCGTTTCTACGCAAACTAGTCCCTCAGTTTTAAAGCTATCTGCTTGAAACTTTCCCAAAAGTTGTCTTTCTATTGCAGGTAGTATATAAGTCGGAACGAGCCGGATCGGGCGACTATATCATATAGCTGCCATATAACTGAACGATCGGAAAAGCCATAACGTTGGTGTTTTTAAAGTTAGGAAGTTCGGATTTTCTATGAGTTTTATTTTTGACCAATTAATCCGACCTACCGAATTTCATAAGGATCGGATGACTATATCCTATAGCCGCCATATAACTGATTGATCGGAAATGCCATAACTTTGGTGTTTGTAAAGTTAGGAAATTGGGATTTTCTATGGGTTTTATTTTTGGCCAATCCATCCGACGTACCAAATTTCATAAGGATCGGCTGACTATATCCTATAGCTGCCATATAACTGAACGATTGGAAATGTCATAACTTTGGTGTTTTTAAAGTTAGGAAGTTGGGATTTTTATGAGTATTAATAATGCATTATATGAATAATTTTGGAGAATGTAATTTACAGAGTATTCTGCAAGGGTATATCAACTTCGGCTCCGCCCGAAGTTAGCTTTCCTTTCTTGTTTTAGTTATATATGTATGCATTGAAATCGAAATGTAGTCGATATGTAATAACTGCAAGAGTATATAAACTTCGGCTTGCCGAAGTTTGCTTCCTTTCTTGTTTTCAGTTATTTTTCTTGGCTATAGCCTTACTTAACGAATTATTTATTTATTTTATTCCAAAATTGACAAAAAGTTATTTATGACCCTATGCTACATGGTCTAAATATAGAAATAATTTTTTTTTTTAATTTTTAAGAAATTTCTTTTTTAAGAATCGTTGCAGTTCCTGATTAACCCTATTTAAACCAATTTTGTTGAGAATGGAATAATTGCCTTGAAAGCAATTTCAATAATATAATACACTAAGTGTTCTTAATGCTTAATTTCAATGTTTTTAATTTGTATGTTTTTTGTTATTTAAACAAATTAAGAAACTGTCCAATGTACAATGGCAGTGAATGAGGGGAGCGGCTAGATCGAGTCGAATGTTGGCGCTGTTCGTGTACTTGCAGTACGAGCACTGAGAATGTAAATAACATAGATATTTGGAATTTAAAGGAATTTTTAAATTCGTTTTTAAGAATCCCAACACCGGCTTTGTGCAATAGATCAAAGTGCAAAAATGAGAAAGTTAGGGGATACTTTTCTGTTGTGCGGTGTACGCAAACATTTTCAACTTGCCTGCGGAGTAGTGACTAAAACTGGGTAGCACTGTGGGTGTTGAGTAAAGGCCTACATTATTACGAAGATTCTGTTCAACGTCTGATCGATCGTCAGACGGGTTGACACTAAGTGACGAGGTTCCTCCATTCGGTTGCAGAAGGATTAGAGAAGATGTGTGCGTAATTGCATTTAAATGAGGACGTCTATTTCCTCGTATCAATTGCTCTTCGGTTATATGGTGAAGGTGTGGCAAAGAAATATGTTCACTGGATTCCAAATTGGAATTTTCAGTTTCCTTATTATCCTCTTTTATGCATCCATCACTGTTGGTCTGGGACTCCTTAATACGGATACTATTACTTTCCGAGTGGTCCTGCTCAATCCTAGTACTAATCGGGCAAAGGTTAGCCTGATCAGAACTTTCTTGAACAGCAATGATTCCTGGTTCCACTGATGAGGTGGAGCCGTTTTCCAAGTTGGCCATTGATGAGTAGTTGCCGTCAAATGCTAGAGCTGGTATATACGCAATAAAATTAAAAGTATATCGGACTAAATTCTAATTAACTCTACTTTACAAAAAAGAAATTGAAAATCTAGAGATGAAAATTTGGTTCTCCAGTGCAGTTGGCCTCCCTGATTAAAATTGATGAAGAATGGTACTGAACATTTGTATGCCCTTGCAGATGGTACTCTAATTTCAGAAAGTAAAAGTATGCAACGCCTTATTGGGCATATTTCCGACCCTATAAAGAACTTATATTCTTGATCAGGATCACCAGGCGAGTCCGACTGTCCCCTGAGATTTAAAGCTATTTAAATGAAACTTTGCAAAACGTTGCAAGTATATAAGTCGGAACGGGTCTGATCTACCTTCTTTATCATCTAGTTCCCATAAGAACAATCGGAAAAAAGCGAAACAATATTATAATTTGGTAGTTTCCTAACATATATACTAAGATATAGAAGTAGGTTTTAGCAATTTTAGGAATGCGGTTTTAGTTTTATAAAAACGATCGCCAAATTTAACAAAAAATCGACCTAGCTTCATTGCTTTTTGCATCGAAATCGACATATAGTATATTTCATTTTTGTAATCGCTGCTCTGTTATGTCGGTTATTGGGTGCTCAAAAAAAAAGCATACAAAATTGGGTAACGTTAAATACCCAAGGATGAAAGTTTTATAAACTCAAAAATCCGCTGGTAAATCGGTTTAACAGAACTCGAGATACAAAATAAACTTGGCTTGACAACAGGCGAAAAACGTGATTTACAATAAAAAAAGTGTTATTTTCTTAATCAAGGAGTCAAACTGCACCGAAAAACCCAATTTTCATCTCTAGTCCATTTAATTTTGAAAGCCAGAGTAAGTGTTAAACATTTTTTATAACTTACAGCAACCCTTAAAATACTTTGGTTATGCTCTGGTTAAATCTTCTAATAGACCTGATTTAACAAATCGTAAGTTTTGTGCTTTCTTTTATGTTTTATTCTAGAAATTAAACTATACCCAAAATTAATGTTTACATTGCGAAAGTTTCAGAGCGCAGATGTGCCGAGACCAAATCGAAAAAGGAAAATATATATCCACTGAGATATCTTCTTAAGGAGTAATGTTCAACAGACTCGGATTTTATGCAACTACATCTTTGAGACGGATTGGTAAAAAAAAATTTCTGACTAAACACAAATTAATGGTAAATTTTTTTAAAATTATTAAATATTTTGTTTGAAATATTTTACATATTACGACATATTTTGTAATAGTTTAACATATTGAAACATATTTCGACATATTCTGTCACATAATTTTACCCAACAAAATAATGTAAATAAGTTGTATGTTATTTTAAATAAAATGTTAGGTCTAAATACAAAATTTAGCCGCGATTGGACCAGTATTTTGAAATCACATAAAATACGACTTCTTGAATAAAGATGTTTTTAAGATCTTTGGCTTCCAATCTTTAGCTGATAATCAATAAAGAAAATACAGAAGAGGAATAGAGAAAGTTTAGATTACTCAAGATCCTTTTAGACTCCCCAGTTTCAGTTCGTAATAGCGAAACATTTTCTTCGATCCTCTTAATATTTATTTGCATCGCAATATTAGAATGATTCTAACCATTAGGGGGGATAATAACATTTTATCTAAAATCAATCTTTTCTTTCTTACCTGTATAAAAAGGAGCGATTGTCTGTTCCTGTATTGAATTTGCACTAAGCTTCATATCATGCATGCTTATAGGCACTAAAGGTGTAAGCGAACTGCCTCCTACATCAGTAAAGTTTACAAAGAAAAATAATAAAAACGAAAAAAAATGTAATAAATAAAATACTCAAAATAATATATATAACAAACAAAAATTATTTGGTATATTGAGGGAAGGATGCCTTACCAATAGATGGTCCGATTGTCGGTGGATAAAGTGAGCTTTGAGTTTGTGAAATTGTTGCAATACTATCGTACAACATAGACGTATCACTAGCACATGGTGTTGGGCCTGTTCCAGATATTGCGTTTGTTGAAAATCCGTTTGAAGCCTCATAGTATGAGGCTGCGCAGTTTCCAGTACTTGTTGTCAAATTGCCAAGCTCTGCAAGAAGTTTGTGCTCATCCTTAATGCACCATTTCCCTGACCAAATCTTTAAGTATACAAATATAATGAAGCATAAGTTAAATAAAACTTTGCGACTATAAAGTGCACTCTCTTATACTATTGTTTAGCATTAGCGAGTCGCTATAGCAATGTCCTACCAGTTTGTATGCAACTTAATTTCTGAGTTTGAGAGCTTCCCCCCCTTGGAACCGCAGAACCTGAAAATTTCACTTGTTTGCTAGAAATCACCGCGATTTCGAGTTTCAATTTCCCCCCCCAAGAATCGTCTCTGGATCCGCCACTGTTTTTAATATATCGGTATAACAGAAAAAATACGTTATTGTATGAGTTACAAGTTACTGGACCCCGCAAAGCGCTACTCTAACAGAAATTTATAAATATCCTAAAATGGTTAGATTTATAACTTTTCGGATATTTGTTTTTGAATATATATGTAGGTAGATAAAAACATTTCTTAACCATACAAAATATCGATGACATCGAATTTTTTGAGTTTCAACTGGATAAATTGGTCCACTATATCTGAAGATATATGACTCTTGAGAAAAGTTGTTTTGAGAAAAAATCAAAAAATAAAATGCTATATTGTATTCATTGAAAACCTTTAGGATGCGTTTCTGACCCTATAAAATATCAAACAAAAACAACTCTTAACAAGATAAAAAGATTTGAAAATTTCTGATATAAACTTTTGTGACGACAAATGATTAAGCATTAATGATTAACTAAATAAATACTTAATAAAAGAATCCGACAGTTTTTATATTGCGAAATTAAGGTAAACAAACATGGCATGGCCATGGTAGCGACAAATTTGATATATATTACATAAAAATGTCTACGAAATTAGCTAATTTACTCGATAATTTCTGTGGCAGCTTATGGATATCTACGTCGATTGTTTTTATACTTCAAATGAAGCAGGGCAAACGCACATTTAATAGCCTCTGCACTAAAATTTCAAATTTTGAGTATTATGAATATTCCTTAAAACGAGAAAGGAAAGCTAACTTCGGGCGGAGCCGAAGTTGATATACCCTTGCAGAATATTCTGTAAATTATATTCTCCAAAATTATTTATATGATGCATTCTTAATACTCATAAAAAATCCCAACTTCCTAACTTTAAAAACACCAAAGTTATGGCATTTCCAATCGTTCAGTTATATGGCAGCTATAAGATATAGCCGGCCGATACCTATGAAATTTGCTAGTCGGATTGTTTGCCCAAAAAAAAACCCATAGATAATCCAAACTTCCTAACTTTACAAACACCAAAATGATGGCATTTCCGATCAATCAGTTATATGGCGGCTATAGGATATAGTCGGCCGATCCCGGCCGTTCCGACTTATATACTGCGTGCAAAGGAACGAAGGGTGTGTGCAAAGTTTCAATTCGATATCTTTAAAACTGAGAGACTATTTCGAGTAGAAACAGACAGACGGACATGCTTATATCAACTCAACATTATTGAAAAACGAGTTGTTACTTCACTAAAATCGAGATCTATTCGTTTTCTGTCATCTCAGAAAAAACCATTAAATTTGTTAAAACAGTACTGTCAAAAAAGTCTTTCAATATAAAATATTTTGAAGCCTTAACATTCGCCGCTATCTGGGCTATCACCATTAATAGCTTCGGTTTTTCTTCAATGCGTCTTCTTCTTTTGGAAAATTAAATTACGGACAAGAAAAAGAGCCTTATACTCGCTCATCCTTCACGCAGAAAGTCAAGTTTATTGATCGCCCTCAACCATACCCAGTGTTTGTATACACAGCTATACAATGACTGCGCAGCAAAGGTTAGTTTTTAAGAAAGTTTTACTAAAAGAGTAGAAAAAAAATATTGTTTGCTTAAATTTAATTGAAAACTCACATTTGGGTAAAGTTGGTCGCTATTGTATCCCATACGTTGACGTTTTACATCTTCTTCGGAATGAATATTTGTGTCACGGTTCTCATCTAAAAAGTAAATTGGTAAAACATCAATCAGCTAATTTTATTAATATTATTGTTTGAACTTAATGTGTCCTATTTATATTGTGTTATCCTTGCACTGTGCTTGTCACGTGCCGCCTAAGTGCGTTTTTGAGTCACTACCGTTGGCGGCAGTGTAAATACATTTACATCGACACCCTTTTAACTTTTTGTGACATTTAATTTAGTTTTATTATTATAATAGGTTAAACTTCAAGCTTTTCACTCAAATAGTTCTTTTACAAATTGATTAAGTGATAAAATTCATCAGAAAAGAAGACTAGTTGTAAAATAAACTTATTGAGAACAACTAAAAATGAAATAGGTGTATTTTGTGTTACTCCGACCAAACGAACATTTAATTAATAGTATACCTGGCTTACCAATACTTTGTTAGGTTTAATATATATCTAATAAGACTCGATGTCGCATAGTTGTTATTATATTTTTGCTCGTTCTTCTGTAGCAGACTTCATACAAGGTTATTTATTTGTATCATACGATTAAATTAAATTATTTGTGCACTACTAGAAGATTATCCAGAAGAAGTTTTAAATGCTATCGATTGAGAAATTTTCCCAGATAGGCACTCAAAAGTCTTTCAGTCACGGGGTAACCACCCCCTTGTCGCATTTCGTTGTAAGTACTTTTACTGCATCAGATCGAAGAACAAATTTGCCACAAGTGAACAGCAGTTAATTCCCAAAGGGACACAAATAGCAATTTCAGGGAAGATTAAAAAAAACGGCAATGAGTCGATTTTTGATTTTATATGGCTTTTTATTACCCATTCAATGACAATACTTCGCAGTTCTGTTGCGATCTGATAATCTTAATATATATATTGCCATCAGGATAATGAAATCTAGTTCTCGAACATGAAATAAAAGAGCTCATACAGTGTCGTACGGTAAATTTAAATTAAAACTGATGTTTTGTGATTTAGAGAGCAACAGCTCGCTTGCTGTTATTCATTAACGTTTATTTATTGAAACTGACAAGGAACTTCTGATGAGCACCTAATATGAACAGCTTGGAATTATTATCCACTTTCATCTAAAATGTGGGCGAGACTCAACTTCAACAACCCCCACAGTCAATTAAGATAGCATCTATACGCTCTGCCCGGCAATGTAAAGTAACCACAATAATTTTTGATTAAAATCTATCTAATATGTTTCTGCGTTGGGTTTTAAAAATATTAATAAACTGACTGGAATTGGATGCATAATGAACATACTACAATTTAAATACATTTCTAGTTTTTAAACCGGGTCACGGTCGGGACAAATACCTTATAATTCCCCAGACTTTTTCCAAACATATATTGTAGCGGAATTAATAAATTCCAAAAAAAAACCTTACAGAAACTTATCGCCCACAATTAAAATATTAATTATATACTGTAAGAAATGTTATTTTTATACCCTTGCAGAGGTTATTATAATTTCAGTCAAAAGTTTGCAACGCAGTGAAGGAGACATTTCCGACCCTATATTCTTGATCAGCATCACCAGGAGAGTCGATCTAGCCATGTCCGTCTGTCCGTCCGTCCGTTTCTACGCAAACTAGTCCCTCAGTTTGAAAGCTATCTGCTTGAAACTTTCCCAAAAGTTGTCTTTCTATTGCATGTACTATATAAGTCGGAACGAGCCGGATCTGGCGACTATTTCAAATAGCTACCATATAACTGAACGATCGGAAAAGCCATAACTTTTGTGTTTTTAAAGTTAGGAAGTTAGGATATTTTATAGGTTTTACTTTTGGCCAATCAATCCGACCTACCGAATTTCATAAGGATCGGACGATTATATCCTATAGCCGCCATATAACTGATTCATCGGAAATACCATAACTTTGGTGTTTGCAAAGTTATGAAGTTGGGATTTTCTATGGGTTTTATTTTTGGCCAACCAATCCGACCTACCAAATTTCATAAGGATCGGCCGACTATATCCTATAGCTGCCATATAACTGAACGATTGGAAATGCCATAACTTTGGTGTTTTTAAAGTTAGGAAGTTGGGATTTTTTATAAGTGTTAAGAATGCATCATATGATTAAATTTGGAGAATATAAATTAAAGAATATTCTGCAAGGGTATATCAACTTCGGCTCCGCCCGAAGTTAGCTTTCCTTTCTTGTTTATATTCACCTCATAACAAGTTTCATTATTATCTTTAGCAGTTTTGCCTTTTTATACACAATTGCATATAAGTAACAAGACAGGAAAGCTTACTTCGGGCGGAGCCGAAGTTGATATACCCTTGCAGAATGTTATGTGCATTATATTCTCCAAAATTATTCATATGATGCATTCTTAATACTCAAAAAAAATCCCAACTTCCTAACTTTAAAAACACCAAAGTTATGGCATTTCCAATCGTTCAGTTTTATGGCAGCTATAGGATATAGTCGGCCGATCCTTATGAAATTTAATAGGTCGTATTGATTGGCCAAAAATAAAACCCATAGAAAATCCCAACTTCCTAACTTAACAAACACCAAAGTTATGGCATTTTCGATAAATCAGTTATATGGCAGCTATAGGATATAGTCGGCCGTTCCTTATGAAAATTGGTAGGTCGGATTAGCTTTAAAACTGACGGACAAATGGACAGACGGACATGGCTATATCAACTCAGGAGGTGATCCTGATCAAGAATATATATTCTTTATAGGGTCGGAGATGTCTCCTTCACTGCGTTGCACACTTTTGACCAAAATTATAATACCCTCGCAAGGGTATAAAAACCATTAATTAATATTCTTAAATCTCCACTTTGTACAATATGACTTCGCTATTAAGGAAAGCGAAATATTGAAACGTAAACTAGATCGATTCTACTAGGAAAGAGCTCTACATTTTGAAATATCGTAAATTTGGATCCGCAATAATTAGAAAAACTTACCATGAGATTCGTTTCTTTTGCGTTTGCAATTGGGATCTGTATTGTTGTTATTGTTGACGCTACTGCTGTTATTGTTGTTGTTATGAGAATGGTGTCCATGTTGTATACCTAAAATTCCATTTATACTATATCCAGTCGTTCGTTGTTCAGTCGTTGAGTTGATATTTCCATTGTTGGTATCAGTGCTGTTCGCGTTGACTTGAGCGACTGGAACTTGGACAGAATCAGTGCCTGACGTCGGTAAAGATGCGTGTGCAATCGCCGCCGCAGAAGCAATAATGTTTGCGGAATTAGCGCTGCTATTGCTAGTTCCTCCGCTAGGTGCCTGTGGTTGTTCGCTGTTCGTTCCTGTGCTGCTATCAAGACTTTCTGTAGCAATATGTCCCCCACCAAGACTTTGTGGCACATGATGCTGCTGATGATGATGGACATGTTTGGCTTTCTCGGCGGCCTTATTCCTTACAATTCTGAAATTTAAACATTTGAAACATATTAAAATCGATAATAATTTTTTGGAGTTATTACAAAACGTCTACATTTCGATTTTTATGCCTATATTACTAAAAACAATGAGGCTATGTCGATTTGTCGCTGCATTTTGCCATCGTTTCTCTGAGAGTTATATGATATTGATGTCCAATTTTGACAAAACTAAAAGCGTAATTCTGAAATAGTAAAATTTACTAAATCTCAAAAGAATATTTTGATAAATAGAAAAACACCAAAATAATCCTTTTTATTTTTTTTGATTTTTTTATGGGAGCTATATGATATAGTCGCCCAATCCAGCTCGTTCCGATTTTTAGAAAATACAACTTTTGGGAAACGGACGGACGGACGGACGGACATGGCTAGATCGACTCTTCTGGTGATGCTGATTAAGAATACTTTTTATATACTTTATAGGAAATGTTTTCTTTATTGGGTTGCAAACTTTTGACTGAAATTATAATACCTGCAAGTAAAAAAAAATTGAGTTGGAGTTTTGGTTCAAGCAAAAAAAAAAACTCAAGAAAGAAGTTTTATTTTGATCAGAAAATTATTGGTCGGACCTCTACTCTAGAAGTATTATATAATATATATTATTATACAATAAATATATGTATATCCCGATGATCAGGCGTCCCGCCTTCGCAATCGGCATATCTAGTTTATTTAACGATCAATCTACAATAAATTCCATTGTTTTTCTTGATTCCTGTAGAATAATAAAATTAGTGCCCCTAATAAGGAATACTAGCATATGTTTTTTATTTAACTTGTGTGCGATCTAAAACGTATCCTATGGTTTTCTTTTAAAGTTTGCGCCGGTCACGTTTGTAAATCATATTCATGTACGAAAGCAAAAATCGAATAGAAGACCGCTAATCGCAGACTCGTTCGGTATTCCATACATTCAAATTATTTAGTCAGGATAATGCAGCTTTTATTTCGAACTAGGGAATTTAAAAATAATACTTTTCTATACTATAAATAATTACTATATCTCAAAGATATATTTTTTTATAAATAGAAAAACTGTTGACTGAAATTATAATACCCTCTGCATGCCCTTGGAAAAAGAAAATTGTTGGAGCGAGTGTTATAAGCTTTGGGAGCTACTAAAATATGAAAATTCGTGTTCAAATAATAAGGCACCGATTTATTCCATATACTCTTTTGAATTGGCCGGCTTAATGCGCGGCAAGATGTAAGCACATTTGACAGGTTACTTTTTGGATTGTTAGGCGAACCATATGCTACAGAGGGTTGAAAAGACAGAAGTCAATTCTAACCAAAAAATGCCCTGATGACAACAGTCTCAGATTTTCTATTTTGTTAGTATCGTTTTGGAAACGGGATGAGCAATTGGATATTTGGACAGTGCACACAATTGAGACATATGTTTGGGATGTGAGAAAAGTACAACCCGCTGCATGCTCTGTATACATATGTAGATACATTTGGCCGTATTTGAGCGAAGGGCTGAAAACTAAAATTGGTTGAGTGCTATGAAAGTCACTTTATTAAGTGTTAGTCTCCTGGGAATCAGTTTAAGGGGAGTCCTGCCACCGTTGTACGCACAATTTTGATTCGATTGAATCACCACCCTAATCATCGCTCAAGTGCCATCACATCACACATTGTCGCATTATGAAATGTTCTTGCTGATTATACCAGGAATTACCCCTGTTCGCCGCGACTTTTGCATTATCATCGGTCACATGTCAGCTTTGGCGTTGGTTAAGTAATGCAGGCGTAGTGGTAATACGAATCGAATCGATTAAGAATGGTTGCACGTGTCGGGTGCGGTTGAAAACTCCAATTATTTTTTAATTTTTTTTAGCTATAAGCTCAATGTAAATGGAAAAGTGGGGTAATCAAGTGCAGTTCGTCATTTAAATCACATTAATCTGAGGATTATTATTAGTGTTCGACTTATTCTCTGGCATTCTCAACCGTCGCAATTCGACCAACACAGAAGGTAAGAAGAGATTTACCGAACAGCATTTTGCGAGTTCAAATAAAGTTAAAAATCTGTCGCAGAATTGTTTTATTGATAAGCATTAAATATAATGAATATTTCTGACTTTCTCTATCAACTGAACACACTGATGAGATACAATTTGTCCATGCAAGTCCACTAATTGTTATATCCTTGCAGAGGGTGTTATAATTTCAGTCAAAAGTTTGAAATACAGTGATATAAAGAATATATATTCTTGATCAGCATCACCAAGCGAGTCGATCCGTCTGACTGTCTGTCTGTCCGTCCGTCTGCCCGTCCGTCCGTCTGTCCTTCCATCTGACACCTGTTTTTACGCAAACTAGTCCTGCAGTCCTGAAACTTTGCAAAAAGTCTTCTTTTTGTTTAAGTATATATATATAAGTAGGATCGGGGTGGGTCGCCCTACTACATCATTAAGCTCCCAAAGGAAAAATCGGAAAAAAGGGAAATAAAATGAAATCTTCGTTATTTCTTAACTTTTATAATTATACTCCGATACTAGTATGTTTTACTTTTATAAAATTCGGAAGACTGTATCATGTAGCTGCCATAGGAACATTGGGACTTTATTGTTTAAACTTAAAACAAAACTAAACCGCTAATGCTGGGACTAAAAAGTTTATAAAAGTTCTTTTTGTTTTGCCATGGAGTTTCAATATATGAAAATTATTTTGCTGTTTTTCTATTTATCAAAATATTCCTTTCAGATATAATAATTATTTACTATATCAGAAATACGCTTTGAGTTTTGTCAAAATCGGACAACAATCTTATATAGCTGTCATAGAAACGATGGCAAAATGCAGCGCAAAATCGACATAGCTTCATTCTTTTTAGTAATATAGTCATATAAATCGAAATGTACTCGTTTTGGAATAACTGCAAGGGTATATAAACATCGGCTTGCCGAAGTTTGCTACCTTTCTTGTTTTCATTTTTTTTTGTTGTTCTTCGGACTTGGTAATATTTAAATACTATGGAATTATGGTTTTAAATAAATTCAAATCAGACAACTATTTCACCTAGCTCCCATAAAAAAATCTAAAAATTAAAAAAAAAAATGTATTTAGCTGTTTTTTTATTTATCAAAACATTTCTAGTTGGTCAAAATCGGACAACAATATCATATAGCTCCCATAGACACGATGGCAAAATGCAGCGCAAATTTAAGAGATGGCTTATTGGTTAAAACAGTTGATAAAAAATTGTATATTATGCAATAGAAGTATTTGCTAACTAAAACATGGTGCGTCTAATTTAAAGCAGACTTCATTTAAGCTTCTGGTTTTTTGCAGCTGCTTTCGGTGGCATCTCCGAAGGCTACCAACATAAATTATGGTCAAAAAGGAAATGCGTAAATAAAAGCAATGTGGGGCAGTGTCGACATCGGAACTGCCACGTGGCCTGGGCAAGATTCTACGATGATGTTGTCGGCAATAAAGCCACACCGGAAGGTCGAGAGGAAAGTGGCTTTTGTTGTGGTCGTGTGTCAAGCATTGTGCCACAATTATGAACGCTAAAAACTACTTATATATTTTTATTAGATGAAAGGTTCGCTAAAATATAAAGTCATAGTACACCATGATGTTGGGTTCTATCCGAGTTCAACTTTTGCGGAAACGGATACGGATGTTAACAGCATGACAGCAAACAAACTTGGGAACACTAACATAGCCCGTAACGGATGTGCGTATATCCGTTGCAATCCACGCTAGGGTTTCGGGCTTGATTGGGACTTTAATTATTTTATAAGATATTTCTTACCGATTTATAGAAGAAACACTGGGAACATTATCCTGAGAGCATATAGCTTCTGCCAAAAGCCTATCCCGTATTTCCCAAGCAAACATTGTCGGGTTTTCGCGTTTATAATTGGCTATTGCATCCACTACCGGTGGGGTTGCAACTTTTGGCTTGGAACCGCCAATAACACCGGCCTTAAAGCTACCAGTCTCATAATATCTGAAAATAAAACATCGGATATCTTAGTAATTAACAAGGAAGGAAGCAAACTTTGGCAAGCCGAAGTTTATATACCCTTGCAGTTATTACAAAACGACGCTGCATTTTGCCATTGTTTCTATTAAAGCTATATGATATTGTTGTCCGATTTTGACAAAACTAAAAGCGTAATTCTGATATAGTAAATAATTAGTATATCTCAACGAAATATTTTGATAAATAGAAAAATAGAAAAACAGCAAAATAAAATATTTAAATTTCATTAAAACCGTAATTACATAGTATGGAAATATTACCAAATCCCAAAGAACAAAACAAAAATTAAAAACAATGTTATACATTAAAAAATTGTTTTCTGATAGTTTCTATGGGAACTATATGATATAGTTAGATAGCTTCAAAATTGAGGGACTAGTTTGCGTCGAAACGGACGGACAGGCGGACGGGTGGACAGACAGACATGGCTAGATCGACTCTCCTGGTGATGCTGATCAATAATATATGTATACACTTTATAAGGTCGGAAATGTATCCTTCACTGCGTAGCAAACTTTTGACTGAAATTATAATACATTCTGAAGGATGAAGAAAAATTCCAGTGGAGACCACCAACAAATTAATTTCGTCCATGGGAAATCGTCTCTGAGGTGTTCTGAACCAAAAAGGCGGACACACAAAATATTGCCGTAAAATTAGTAACAAAAAGTTATGTTTAATGAACTGCATGAAATGCTGCGGCATTAAAAAATCCTACACATTTTGTTTTTGTTAAATAATATTTTTGTTTTTAAGATTAAGAAAATCGATTTTTTTTATTTAATGTGTTAATACTCCTAGTTTAAAAAATGAGTTACATTTTTTTGCTATCTTTCTTAGTTTAGCAGCAATACCGACTTAAACTTTCATTTGCTAACTGCACGAAATAAGCTGCGAGCCACTGTACGTACATTCATATTACGTTAACGTGCAACACTTTTTTTTGCGGATAGCGTTCTGCGAAGTAAGAAACAGGTATCTCATAGCTGGGGATCTCGAATATACTGATCCTTTAGGTTTTTGGTAAAAACATACATACTTCTAAAAATGTCTTATCTTAAGTGCCTCATTACCTTGATAGTATCTTAGACACACAACCGTGACTCACGCGTAACTGGCGTGAGATGTCACATGGGCGGACACCATTGTGCGCCAGCTCCACAATACGCTGACGAACGACATCGGGCAGCGGGCGCCCGTTAACAAATACGCCTCCTAGTTGATTAACGCCTCCATGACCTGTATAATGAAAAACAACAAATAATTTGAGCTAAAATCCTTATTTTTGAATATAACGTAGTAGTAGTATCCCGTTGCAAATAAATTTAATGTTAATCTGTTTAAACCTATTTAAGTAATAGTTGTATTCCGCACTCGTATAATAAAAGAATAGAAATGTATAACAACGGTTTAAATTTCATTTTAAATCATACTGTATCATATAGCTGCCATAAGAAAGATCAAATTTATCGGAAAATCGACCTAGCTTTCTTGTTATTAAGACCCTATAAAGAATATATGTTATCCGTCTGTCCGTATGAGTGTGGAGATCTGTGGAGACTAGAGTTAGGGATTTCGAAATATCATGCAGATTCTGGTAATACCTACGCAGCGAAAAGGGCAAGCGCCCCGGGCGCCAAATCTAAAAAGCTCTAAATCGAGAATATCTTGATGACGATAAAGAAGTTTTGAATAGAAAACTATTGGAAGTTAACGATAAATGCTAATCATTAGCTGAAATTTATTCTAATGATTTAAATGGTACGGAATTATTTCACGATATCAAAGATGTAATTTTTCTTCTGAAAAGGGCCAATAAAAAGGGAGAAAGTCTTGATCTCACTCCAAAAGGAATACTATTGTATATTTCATCGTTGGGGTTAGAGGCGTACAAAACACTTGTGACGGCATTGAAAATTTTGCTGACTCTGCCATTGTCCGTGGCTTCGTGTGAGCGATCATTCAGTAAACTGAAATTGATAAAATCTTATCTCCGCACAACCATGAACCAAGACAGGCTTTCAAATTTAGCTATACTATCTATCGAAAATGAAGTAGCAGCATCGCTCGACTACAATGATATTATTGCTGAATTTGCGGCAATCAAGGCCAGAAAAGTTATATTCTAAAAGTAATATTTTTTTTGTCTTGCAGAGACACAAATAATAATGTTTTTTTCCGTTGTAACTGACAAAAGAATCGATATGAAATACAATTCTTCAAACATATAAGCTTTTAATAATTAATAACCTATTTACACTTAAAATACTCCTAATGTTATTCGTACAGCAAATAGGGAGGGGGCGGAATTTTTCGCTTTGCCCCGGGCGCCAGCAACCCTAGATCCGCCACTGTATAAAGTATATATATTCTTGATCAGGATCGCGTCCTGAGTTGATATAAGCATGCCCGTCTGTCTGTCCGTCGGTCTGTTTCTACGCAAAACAAGTTTTAATGACATCGAATTGAAACTTTGCACACACCCTTCTTTCCTTTGCACGCAGTATATAAGTCGGAACGGACTGGATCGGCCGGTTGTATCCTATAGCAACCATATTGAACTGATTGATCGGAAATGCCATAACTTCGCTGTTTGAAAAGTTAGGAAATTGGGATTTTCTATGTGTTTTATTTTTGACCAATCAATTCGACCTATAAAGTTGGGGTTTTTTATGGACTTTATATTTGGACAATTGATCAGACCTACCAAATTTCATAAGGATCGGCCGACTATATCCAATAGCCGCTATATATCTGATTGATCGGAAATGCCATAACTTTGGTGTTTTTAAGTTTGGAAATTAAGATTTTTTATGAGTATTAGGAATGCATCATATGAATAATTTTAGAGAATATAATTTACAGAATATTCTACAAGGGTATATCAACTTCTGCTCCGCCCGAAGTTAGCTTCTCGTGGCAGCAATATCTATGCCCATTTCTCGAAAAACAAAGAGACCGCGCCACATTTTAAGATTGGTGATAAAAGAACTAATGACAAACATGCTGCGAACACTTCATTTAACATACATCACTGCGCGGTTTACAATTACTTCAGTAAATTTTAAATTACAGTACTAACTTCTCCTCTTTACTCTGCAATTAAATTTCTGATTTTTAAGTAATGAACGCTAAAAACTATTAATATAAACAGACCCACAATTTTGTTAATAACTTTATGTGTGGAAAACCCCAGTAAAAAACCAAAAATAAGGATCGATATTAAGACCATAAGGACCTTAACAATCATCAATGTTTTGATGACATTTTAAACAAGAAAGGAAAGCTAACTTTGGGCGGAGCCGAAGTTGATATACCCTTGCAGAATATTCTGTAAATTATATTTCTCCAAAATTATTTATATGAAGCATTCTTAATACTCATAAAAAATCACAACTTCCTAACTTTAAAAACACCGAAATCCAAACCTACCAAATTTCATAAGGATCGGCCGACGCACGCAGTATATAAGTCGGAACGACCGGGATCGGCCGACTATATCCTCTAGCCGCCATATAACTGAATGTTCGGAAATGCCATAACTTTGGTGGTTTTATATTTGGCCAATCAATCCGACCTACCAAAATTCATAAGGATCGGCCGACTATATCCTATGGCTGCCATATAACGGAACGATCGGAAATGCCATAACTTTGGTGTTTTTAAAGTTAGGAAGTTGAGACTTTCTATGGGTTATTTTTGGCCAATCAATCCGACCTGGCAAATTTCATAGGGATCGGCCGACTATATCCCATAGCTGCCATATAACTGAACGATTGGAAATGCCATAACGTTGGTTTTTATACCCTTGCAGAGGGTATTATAATTTTGGTAAAAAGTGTGCAACGCAGTGAAGGAGGCATCTCCGACCCTATAAAGTGTATATATTCTTGATCAGGATCACCTCCTGAGTTGATATAAGCATGTCCGTCTGTCCGTCTGTCTGTCCGTCTGTCTGTCCGACTGTCTGTCCGTCTGTCTGTTTAGTCTCTCAGTTTTAAAGATATCGAATTGAAACTTTGCACACACCCTTCATTCCTTTGCACGCAGTATATAAGTCGGAACGGCCGGGGTCGGCCGACTATATCCTATAGCTGCCATATAACTGAACGATCGGATATGCCATAACTTTGGTGATTGTAAAGTTAGGAAGTTGGGATTTTCTATTGGTTTTTTATTTTTGGCCAATCAATCCGACCTACCAAATTTCATAAGGATCGGCCGACTATATCCTATAGGTGCCATTTAACTGAACGATCGGAAATGCCATAACTTTGGTGTTTGTAAAGTAAGGAAGTTAGGATTCCTTATGGGTTTTATATTTGGCCAATCAATCCGACCTACCAAAATTCATAAGGAGCGGCTGACTATATCCTAAAGCTGCCATATAACTGATTGATCGGAAATGCCATAACTTTAGTGTTTGTAAGGTTAGGAAGTTTGGATTTTCTTTGGATTTTATTTTTGACCAATCAATCCGACATACCAAATTTCATAAGGATCGGTCGACTATATTCTATAGCTGCCATATAACTGAACGATTGGAAATGCCATAACTTTGGTGTTTTTAAAGTTAGGAAGTTGGGATTTTTATGAGTGTTAAGGATGCATCATATGAATAATTTTGGAAAATATACAGAATATTCTGCAAGGGTATTTCAACTTCGGCTCCGCCCGAAGTTAGCTTTCCTTTCTTTTTTGTATAATTAGCTGCTCTTCCTGCACGAATTATCACCATGTTTCAATAACAGATGTGATCTCAGTAACACATTTGAATTTAATTATCCAATTGCTTAGGAACATAAAAAACACAGAACATATAATACAAAATATCTTCAATGTTGTATGTATTTTATTGTTGCATCTTAGACCGCGCCACATTTTAAGATTGGTGACAAAAGAACTAATGACAAACATGCTGCGAAGAAAAGGGCTCTTGTCACACTTCATTTACCATACATCACTGCGCGGTTTACAATTACTACAGTGCTAACTTCTCCGCTTTACTCTGCAATTTAATTTCTGATTTTTAAGTAAAGAAAGCTAAACACTATTAATATAAACAGACCCACAATATTGTTAATAACTTTATGTGTAGAAAACCCCAGTGAAAAACCAAATATAAGGATCGAAATTAAGACCATAAGGACAAATAACATTAGGCCACAAAATAAAACTTTTTTAGTATCAACGAAAAGTTTAATTTTCCATATAACCTTAACAATCATCAATGTTTTTATGACATTTTAAGCAAGAAAGGAAAGCTAACTTCGGGCGGAGCCGAAGTTGGTATACCCTTGCAGAATATTCTGTAAATTATATGTCTCCAAAATTATTTATATGATGAATTCTTAATACTCATAAAAATCCCAACTTCCTAACTTTAAAAACACCACAATTATGGCATTTCAAATCGTTCAGTTATATGGCAGCTATTGGATATAGTCGGCCGACCCTTTGAAATTTGCTAGGTCGGATTGATTGGCCAAAAATAAAACCCATAGAAAATCCCAACTTCTTAACTTTACAAATACCAAAGTTATTGCATATCCGATCAATCAAGTATATGGCACCTATAGGATATAGTCGGCCGATCCCTGCCGTTCAGACTTATATATTGCGTGCAAAAGAACAAAGAGTGTATGCAAAATTTCAATTCGATATCTTAAAACTGAGAGACAAGTTCGCGTAGAAACAGACAGACGGACCGACAGACGGACAGACGGACCGACAGACGGACCGACAGACGGACAGACGGACCGACAGACGGACAGACGGACCGACAGACGGACCGACAGACGGACATACTTATATCAACTCAGGAGGTGATCCTGATCAAGAATATATATACTTTATAGGGTCGGAGATGTCTCATTCACTGCGATGCACACTTTTGACCAAAATTATAATACCCTCTGCAAGGGTATAATATATTCTTGATCAGGATCGCGTCCTTAGTTGATATAAGCATGTCCGTATGTCCTTCTGTCTGTCCGTCTGTCTGTTTCTACGCGAACTAGTCTCTCAGTTTTAAAGATATCGAATTTAAACTTTGCACACACCCTTCGTTTCATTGCACGCAGTATATAAGTGGGAACGGTCGGGATCGGCCGATTATATCCAATAGCCGCCATATAACTGATTGATCGGAAATGCTATAACTTTGGTGTTTGTAAAGTTAGGAAGTTGGGATTTTCTATAGTTTTTATTTTTTGCCAATCAATCCGACTTACTAAATTTCATAAGGATTGGCCGACTATGTATTATAGCTGCCATATAACTGAACGATCGGAAATAACTTTCGTGTTTTTAAAGTTAGGAAGTTGGGATTTTTTATGGGTTTTATATTTGGCCAATCAATCCGACCTAAAACCTTTTACTGTTGTACAATCCACAATTGACAATTTGCACAAATCGGTATTCGCTAATCCTAGAAAACCCTTTCCGCTCTAAAGTCTATCAAAGCGTTACCGTAAATTCTTTGTCTCACTTCCAAGGCAACTGCATTTTTCAAAGCTTTTACTTGTATAATTTGGATAATTAATAAGCGTTAGATAATTGTATTAAATAAGATGTTTCCGACTATATCCTATAGCTGCCATATAACTGAACGATCGGAAATGCCATAACTTTGGTGTTTTTAAAGTTAGGAAGTTGGGATTTTTTACGAGTATTAAGAATGCATCAAATGAATAATTTTGGAGATTATAATTTACAGAATATTTTGCAAGGGTATATCAACTTCCGCTCCGCCCGAAGTTAGCTTTTCTTTCTTGTTTGTATAATAAGCTGTCCTCCCTGCACGAATTATTACCATGTTTCAATAACAGATGTGATCTCAGTAAAACATTTGAATTAAATTATCTCAATTGCTTAGGAACATAAAAAAAACATAGAACAATCAAGACAAAATATCTTCAATTTTGTATGTATTTATACCTCTTTAAAAGAAGCCAAGTTAAAGCTTTGGAATGAATTTTTTTTTATACAGACGAGAGTGCCACAAGATGGTCCAGACGACTATATTCTATAGAAGTGTTACGTTAGCTACCTTTCTTGCTTTAATCTATTTGCAAGTACAGTTTTTGATGGACAAAATAGCAGCTGAAATGTGGATAACTGCGTTTTAACACACATTCTTGGTTGAGACCTATTCTTGGTTGAGATCTATGGAAACACTCAGCAGGATATCAGCTATAGTAAAACTGTTAACAAAAGACTATTGTTTGGTACTCAATTGTCATTTATGAAGTGGCTATTGATTTTCAATATCAGAAAAATTCATAGAATGTCATGGTTTTCAAATACTCATAATAAATCAAGTTCATTGGCAACATATAATTTTTCTCAAACTCAAAGTAACATTAAATGCTCAGTTACATATAGTATTCTGTATTTATCCTAATATGCATTCAAGAGTCCTTTGCTTAAGTATTGATAAGCTCAACGCTAAGCGAGTCGATATAGACATATTCGCTCAATGCGTATAGGGCTTAAATGACGAATAGATTGGACTTCCTAAGATGAATCTACAATGAAAATTGCTATAAATGTGATAGAGGCACCAAATAAAACAATAATTTAAAGTCATGACGAAAATAAAAGAATAATTTAGTAAACATATTTAAATGAATTAGGGAACTATCAATTTGGTCAAATATACTTGTGTACAGTAAAAAAAAAGCGCTTACTGGTATAATTTGAATAATTAATAAGCGTTAGATAAATAATAATAAGATGATTAAATAAGATGTTAATCCACGAAATCTTTAGCTTCAGACAGTCAATAACGTCGCTTCTAAGTCAGTCAACGAGAGCCTTAAGCAAAGTTGTTTCAGAATATTTTTTACTAATATGCGCCATTTCATTATATTTTTTTAGAACTACTTGAGAGCATATGTTTTTTTTCATAAATAACCAAAACTGTCCAAATCGGTTGACACATTCCAAAATAGGCTTTTATGTTGAAGATATGAAAAATCTGCTAATATATTATGAAACAAATATGTATACAATGTTACATGTTTTTGCACTATTCATTAAAAATATGATTTTATTTAAAATCCGATGTCTGGTAATTACACATTGAATTAAACAAATACAAAATGTGATCTAAACTTTTTTAATGCCCTTCGCTGCTGCGAAATTCGTGTATTTTCTTTTCTTGCAAAAAAGGATGTATTATCAGATTTAAAACATATGTCCAATTACACAATAATTGATCTGAGTGCACGTAGAAAAAACAAATATTTCATAAAAAAAATGTATTCTACTTTTACTAGTGTAATTAAAATATTCATTTCTGGTACTATACTACACTATATTACATGTATAATATTCCATCATATTCTGATTGTAGCGGTAGGCTGTAGATAGGTCCATTTTACAGAAGATTAGCTCGTGTCTAGAGTAGTTGTATTATTTCCCCTTTTTGGAACCAATATTACAATTTAGACACAATCACTATATTTTATTCACTTTGAGCACCATTTTATTAAAATATTGTTGAGGGGCGAGCTTTAACTGTAAGCGTGACATTCGAATCGCACCGCAACCGCAAACCGTAACGGTGAACCGAATCTGTAATCGATGCCGATACAGCTTGAAGTCCTCCAATTGTAACAACGAAGTTCTGATTGACGGTTTGTAAAAGCTCTGGCCATCGGCTGGCTGCTGGAGATGAAGTTTGATTTTCGTTTGTCTAGTTCTTTGCATAAGTAAAGTATACCGAGCACTCGCGATGCTGAGGCTTATTCAGTTGGTTTGGGCTTCTTTTCAACCGTTGACATTTTTTTCTTCTCCTATTTGAAAGTGTGTTTTCTCTTTCGATTTGTGTACCGTAAAATATTGCTAACCATTTTTTCCGGACTGTTTGCTGCCAGCCGCAGAGATTCTGCGCACGGTTTCCTTATTCTTATCTACTTCTACTATTTTTGCTTATCCCTATCTCTACTCAGTGTGGGGCAACGCGGGCGTTTGCATGTCCTTGGCAATCTGTGGTCCTTTTTACGCGTACGACGACACCGCGCCGCCCACCCGCATCGGTTGGCGTTGACTCCGAGCATCCGTCCTCATCTTACTGCAGCCAGCCAATAAAGACAGACCATAACCGAGGGACCGGCAAGGGCGTAGCATCGCAGCAAACGACAATATTGGGTGGCTGCTCCTGTGGTGACCAATCCAATAGCTCAGGATTTGGCAGCATTTTGGTGGATGCAAAGGTGTTTATTTTTAGGCAATGTTTTGTGGCTATTGTCAGACGGCAGAGGCCCAAGCGACCGAATCTATTCACCATGTTGGCCATAGCTTAGAACAATTTCACCTTCCGCGTTAAAAAAATATGATTCAAACATCAATTAATCTTACGCTTCAAATTATTAGCAACAAAGCATATTTTAATGTGTACATGTGCGCTCTGACACTGACTTGGACTGTTGGATCACGGGACGGGAAGGCGGACCCGACATCCACCAATAGCCGCAAAGAAGGGAAGGTTTCAGTGTGCAGCGGCACCAATCACAGCACACCTTCCTGCCTACCACTCAAGTATTGCCCCTGCGTATTCCGACATCTCTTTCACACACTTGATTGATTCGGCGGCCGTTGCTTCGCACTAGCACGTCGGTACTTTCATTGGAATTTAATAAATGTGTTCATGTTCAGAAAAATTAAATCTAATATTCTCCATAACGTATGCATTCAATACTTTTGCCAATCTGCTCAGTTCATTTTATAATTGTGGAACTGGAGGTGAAATAAAGAATTCTTAAACTTTTTTGGTCCACTGTACATCTGCAACAAAAACTCTGAACGAGCTCAAAGTAGAACAAAGTCCAAAACAACACACAAATGGATTCTTCAGCTTTTCAAAACTTTGTATACCCTTGCAGAGGTTATTATAATTTCAGTCAAAATTTTGCAACGCAGTGAAGGAGACATCTCCGACCCATACAGCATATATATTCTTGATCCGTCCGTAATTTTGTCCGTATCTACGCAAACTAGTGTCTAAGTTCTAAAGCTATCAGGATGAAACTTTCTTATAAGGTTATTTTTATATAAGTCAGACGATTTATAGCTTCAATAGACACAATCGAAAAAAAAATTGAAATTTTAAATAAATTATAACTTAGATGTGTAAATCCACGAGATATCTGTTAATATAGTAATTTTGCTTTGCTAATCATGTGACTATTTGTTTTGAATGACTAAAACATTGAATTAATAACACAACTAATGATCAAAAATAAATAAATAAAATTTGGTAGGTCGGATTGATTGTCCAAAGTAAAACCCATAGAAAATTCCAACTTCCTAACTTTACAAAGACCAAAATGATGGCATTTCCGATCAATCAGTTATATGGCGGCTATAGGATATAGTCGGCCGATCCCGGCCTTATATACTGCGTGCAAAGGAACAAAGGGTGTGTGCAAAGTTTCAATTCGATATCTTTAAAACTGAGAGACTAGTTCGCGTAGAAACAGACAGACAGACGGACATGCTTATATCAATTCAGAACGCGATCCTGATCAAGAATATATATAGTTTATAGGGTCGCTGTGTTGCACGCATTTGACCAAAATTATAATACCCTCTGCAAGGGTATAAAAAAGAGTTGGCAGCATTCGAATTTTTAATAGTAGGCACAGCTGTTACTTTTCTGAGAAAGCACAGCTTCTATGAGATTGAGTCACCTTTAATTCCCAACTGTGTAATCAACTGCTGTAATGGATCCTTTATACATATATCTATTTGTTGCTCCAAAGACACCCTCCTCGATGCATTCATTGTGACAAATGTTAACTTATGTTTTGGGAATTGCTTAGTTATAATTAGATTTATTATTTGATTCATAAATACAGCCTTGTTTTGATTACAAATGTTAAGGATTCGGAAATTGGTGTAGCTTATTAAGTAACACTTCCTAAATATTTGGGTGTCCCAAAAAGAGTTTTATCTTCCAAGCTGTAATTGCTCCAGCACTTTAAAGTTTGCGGGTTCTTAATATACATTATCATAGGTCAAATTATTATGTTTAAATATAAGAAATAAGATTAAAAATTCTTCGTTTCAGAATTTTGGACTTGTAGAAAATTAAGAATTATCATGCTCCGGAAATCACCTGAAAAAAAACCGGAAATAATACCTAAGTTACCAGAAAGTGATTTGATTTGTGGCTTCGGTGTATATTTTACTTAAGTAGTATTGACTAAGTGATTTGTATTCCCTTATACTTGTGGTTACGAAATCGAAACTGAGTTGCTTTCCCGACATCTTTTTACACAATCTGATAATGTGTATGTTGTAATGTACACCGTATTCTGTAGGAAGGTGCCTTAATCTAAATGTGAATCAGAACTTGAGGTTGTCGATCGTCACCTGAGTGAGGGCAGCGTCTAGTCTCCAATGACCATCTGCATTGACCAAACCAAATAAATAAAAGAAACGAAAAGAACTCTGCCATAGCCAGGAAACAGCTTTGTGGTTAAAGTACATTTTTTCAATTAGGCACCAAGTTACTTGAGACAATTCTTACAAAGCCACAGAAAATTGATCGGATGGCGGTCACTTATCATTGTGAGAGAATATTTCCAAAGCTGAAATCAGTGTGGACAGTAAGTGTAATACTCAATCCCACGGTACTTGTTACTAAAAAAAAAGTGAAATGCAGTTTTAGAATACTCTACTTACCATCGCCAGAAATACTGCCTTGCGAACTATGCGAGTCTTCTAAAAAGATAAATTGATAATATTTTGCATTTAAATATAGGCTTTATGTAAGTAGGTATATAGCTGTGGTACCTGCCCCGTTTTGCCCATCGTTTATGGCTGTCATCCATTCTACTCCTTGGGCTTGTGACAAAAAGTTGTTAGCAGATGGCGGCGTAGTGGTGTCTGAAATATTGCCCAATATCCTGTTCGAGTATTCGTCAAACTTGTTTGCTATAGTTAAATTATGGGAAGAGAATTAAATTATTTAATTTTTACTCATGCATCGCCCTCTTTACTCATTAAACAATAAGCTACTTCATTTCAGTTATTCAATCCGATAGTTTACAAAGAAATTCCAATCCAAACTCCATATAAATAGGGATGGAAAGGTTTAATTTTATAAAAACTAAATTTTCCAAATGTATATATTCCGATATTTTACTTTACTAGATCTTCAAAGATCGATCTACACAGATCGTCATTATAAGGGAATATATAAAATCGACAAAATTCCTTTTTTTGTTTTTCATAATGTATGAATATAACTTGGGATATAGTTATTTTACTATTTCAGAAAAACGGAAATATTTTCATAAAAAAATTTAAATTATAAAAACTTATTTTCTAAGACTTGACACTCTACCCATAAAAAATATAAATGTTTTTCTTGGCTTGCTCCCGTCACTGCGGAAGTGTAAAGCTCACAACTTGTGGTCGGCTGGCCCCGACTTACCAGAAATCTGAGCAAGGATCTTTCATTTTTATACCCTTGCAGAGGGTATTATAATTTCAGTCAAAAGTTTGCAACGAAGTGAAGGAGACATTTCCGACCCTATAAAGTATATATATTCTTGATCAGCATCAGAGTCGATCTAGCCATGTCCGTCTGTCCGTCTGTCCGTCTGTCCGTCCGTCCGTTTCTACGCAAACTAGTCTCTCAGTTTTAAAGCTATCTGCTTGAAACTTTCCCAAAAGTTGTCTTTCTATTGCAGGTAGTCTATAAGTCGGAACGAGCCGGATCGGGCTGCCGTATAACTGAACGATCGGAAAAGCCATAACTTAGGTGTTTTTAAAGTTAGGAAGTTGGGATTTTCTATGGGCTTTATTTTTGGCTAATCAATCCGACCTACCGAATTTCATAAGGATTGGACGACTATATCCTATAGCCGCCATAAAACTGATTGATCGGAAATGCCATAGCTTTGGTGTTTGTAAAGTTTGGAAGTTGGGATTTTCTATGGGTTTTATTTTTGGCCAATCAATCTACCAAATTTCATAAGGATCGGCCGACTATATCTTATAGCTGCCTTATAACTGAACGATTGGAAATGTCATAACTTTGGTGTTTATACCCGTTACTCATAGAGTAAAAGGGTATATTGTATTCGTGCAAAAAAGGGTCGTTTCCGACCCTATAAAGGATATATATTCTTGTTCAGGATCACTAGCCGAGTCGATCTAGCCATGTCCGTCTGTCCGTCTGTCCGTCTGTCTGTCCGTCTGTCTGTCCGTCTGTCTGTCCGTCTGTCTGTCCGGTCCGTCTGTCTGTCCGTCTGTCTGTCCGTCTGTCTGTCCGTCTGTCTGTCCGTCTGTCTGTCCGTCTGTCTGTCCGTCTGTCTGTCCGCCTGTCTGTCCGTCTGTCTGTCCGTCTGTCTGTCCGTCTGTCTGTCCGTCTGTCTGTCCGTCTGTCTGTCCGTCTGTCTGTCCGTCTGTCTGTCCGTCTGTCTGTCCGTCTGTCTGTCCGTCTGTCTGTCCGTCTGTCTGTCTGTCTGTCCGTATGAACGCTGAGATCTCGGAAACTATAAAAGCTAGAAGATTGGCATTTGGCATGTAGATTTTAGGAGTTCCTACGCAGCGCAAGTTTGTTTCAAAATGGTGCCACGTCCCTTCTGACGCCCACAAGCCACAAGCTGTGGCCACAGTTTTGATGCTATTATGAAAATTAATTGATATGTATTTGTTTCGTCAATACCTATCGATTGGCCGAATAAAAGTTTGCCACGCCCACTCTAAAAAAAACAAATTAAACGCTTAAGCCTGGCAGCGCCTACATTTCCGCCTTTCATGGCGCCATCTAACGGATGACTTTGGAACAGCTGGCCAAGGTGCTCAACAGAGTCAACGTTAATTCTCGATAAGGATTTCTATTAAAGGAAATTGCGATGGTTTTCATTTGTCAATACCGAACTACATATATCCCAAGAACTATGCAAATCAAATCTAGTTAGCCAAATTGGAGGTCTGAGTCAAACAATGGCGTATGTGTGTATGTATGTAAGCATATACATATGTACGTATTTACATTGTACACAGTTGCAATTGTTTAGCTGAGTAACGGGTATCTAATAGTCGAGGCACTCGACCATAGCGTTCTTTCTTGTTTTAAAGTTAGGAAGTTGATACTTTTTATGAGTATTAAGAATGCATCATATAAATAATTTTGGAAAATATAATTTATAGAATATTCTGCAAGGGTATATCAACTTCGGCTCCGCCCGAAGTTAGCTTTCCTTTCTTGTTATTTTACATATGTGTTTTCGTGTTTAACTTATAACGGCTTTTTATTGTTACAACTAAAAAATGGTTTTGTCGTATAAATTTATAGTATACATTTTTTAAATTGCACTGCCTTGCTTTTCTTGTTTTTAAATATTTATTAATTGCGACAGAGAAGTTCGTTTTGGAACATTTATAGTCCTCCCATGTTTACTTATGGCTTGTGCCAACAATCATCAGCCTAATGAAATATAAATTGATAGTTTTATAAGCACACCTAATGAAAATAGATAGGTGGCCCAATGAATACCGTGCTTGCCTGCGAAGCCGGTCTATTCAACGCAATTATAAGTATGACATTGCAGAGTTTTCTTGATCTACTATGCTCGCCGAAATCCGTCTGTCTGTTTTATTCTTTTACCCGCTCAGTTTAATAGCTAACAATTTTAAACTTTCGCAATCGTATTTTTTTTTTTGATCGAGTATTATAGCGCCATGGGTTAATCTACTACATTATATTGCTGTCATAGTAACGATTTTGGAATAATCTTACCGATCCGGGACGTTTTGTACCAGACATACCAATCAATTGCTTTTTTATGTTTTGTTGCTGTATATATGATCGATTTTTTTCTTAACACAAAGTTGTTATTTTCTTTTAGTTTAAATAGCCGATCGATATGTACAAAAATATCGATTTACCGGCGTATGGTTGAGATTGAAAATTTGGTAGTTCCATCTCCGATTATGAGCGTTCAACCTAATTTTGGTTTTTTATATTTAAAGCGACTTTTATGGGGCAGCTCATGAATTTTTTCAAATTGTTCAAATTTTGTATAAAGCTGGCATCTATAATAAAGAACTACAGGAAGGTCAAAAAGGTACTATTTCCAGCAAAGTGATTAAATCGTTTTATCAGAACTTGAGTTAAACGAGGACGGAAGCTAACTTCGCCAAGCCGAAGTTTTAATACCCTTGCAGACTTTGCCGAAATTGCTAAAACTGAAAAAGTAGCGAAAGGAATAAGGTATACATAAGTAAACTGGATTTGCATCGTTTCATGTCAATTCCTTTTATACTGCAACAATGTCATATAAAAATAGAAAAAAAAGATACTTCCCAGCCTTTAATAATTTTTCCTACTGAAGCTATAAGATATAGACGTCTGATCGGCAAGCGCTTTTACCCTTATCAAGATATGCGTAAATAAATAAGACTTGGAAAAATGTATATCAGTAGCTACACACTGCGTGAAATATTCTGATAATCATCAAATTTGGACCGATTTCACCCTATGGTTCCTATGTGAGCTATAGGATATAGACGTCCGATCGGCACGCGCTTTTACCCTGATCAAGGTATGCATAAAAAAATACGATGTGGAAAGATTCATGTCAATAGCTTGTATACTGCGCGAAATATCCTAAAAATCATTAAATTTTAACCGATTTTACCCTATTGTTCCTATGCGAGCTATAGGATATAGACGTCCGATCGTCACGCGCTTTTACCCTGATCAAGAAATGCATAAAAAAATAGGATTTGGAAAGATTTATGTCAATAGCTTTTACACTGCGCGAAATATCTTCCATTCTTGCAAGTTATATCCGATTGTTCCTATGGGAGCAATAGGATATAATTATAATACCCTCTGCAAGAGTATAAAAATAAACAAGAGAGAACGCTATAGTCGAGTGCCTCGACTATTACATAGATACCCGTTACTCAGCTAAACAACTTAATATAAATATGCCTTCTTGTGTTTTTTTTGTTTTTTTTTTTAACATAATGTGAATTATAGTGACCACAGGAAAAAATGACAAAAAGTTCAAATTATCAATTTGAATTCGGCGATCTCTTAGTGCTGGCAGCTTTACAGCACGAGCATCAGCACCAGCGCTGCTTTAGCGCAGGCAGCTTTTGTCCTGCACCAGCAGCTGTGTTTATGTTTATGTTTTTTAATTGCAATAAATTGACTAGAAATATTAAACATACATACTTATATTGGCTAAACACATACATTCTTAAATAGTATTATGTATATTAAAGTCTAAATGTTTGCGCAACACGAGTAACGGGTATAGCGAATAGCATTCTTTGAAAGGAGTTATCGTTGCCGGACTCAGACCTCCAATTTGGCTAACTATATTTGATTTGCATAGTTCTTGGGATATATGTAGTTCGGTATTGACAAATGAAAACCATCGCAATTTCCTTTAATAAAAATCCTTATCGAGAATTAAAGTTGACTCTGTTTAGCACCTTGGCCAGCTGTTCCAAAGTCATCCGTTAGATGGCGCCATGAAAGGCGGAAATGTAGGCGGTAGCCAGGCTTAAGCGTTTAATGGGTTTTTGGGCGTTAGAGTGGGCGTGGCAAACTTTTATTAGGCCAATCGATATTTATTGACGAAACAAATACATATCAATTAAAATTTTCATAATAGCATCAAAACTGTGGCCACAGCTTGTGGCTTGTGGGCGTCAGAGGGGGCGTGGCACCATTTTGAAACAAACTTGTGCTGCGTAGGAACTCCTAAAATCTACATGCAAAATGCCAATTTTCTAGCTTTTATAGTTTCCGAGATCTCAGCGTTCATACGGACGGACAGACAGACGGACAGACGGACATGGCTAGATCGACTCGGCTAGTGATCCTAAACAAGAATATATATACTTTATAGGGTCGGAAACGCTTCCTTCTACCTGTTACATACTTTTGCACGAATACAATATACCCTTTTACTCTACGAGTAACGGGTATAAATAGGACAAAAACAGGAAAAATCGTAGCTTACAGTTAAACAAAAATTGCCCATAAAAAATGATGATGTCATCTCTGGAGTAAATTGTCAAATAAATTTTATAAGCAAGTGTTAAGATTTACTTTATAACAATTTTAGAAAAAAGTTTTAATATTTTAAATAATTGAAAATCGAGTTCAGTTAATTTTTATCAATATATTTTTTGTGTTCAATAAATTAATTTTTGAAGTTATTGAGTAAACTAATTAATTGTTAATTTTGTAAACGCATATGAAATTATCTTATTTAAATAAAAACAAGAGAAACGCTATAGTCGGGTGCCCCGACTATCAGATACCCGTTACTCAGGTAAAGGGAGTGCGAGGGAGATGGAGATAGAAACTTTGATCACGCATAACTTTTTAACGAATGGTCCGATTTGAAAAATTTCTTCTACATTTCGATAGGTATTGATAAACACAATAAAACTGCATTTTTACTTTTCCGAAATATTTAAATTTTTAAAATCGTATATAAGCGATTGTGGGCGTTAAAGGGGGCGTGGCACCTTTTTGAAACAAACTTGCGCTGCGTAGGAACTCCTAGAATCTGCATGCAAAATGCCAATCTTCTAGCTTTTATAGTTTCCGAGATCTCAGCGTTCATACGGACAGACAGACGGACAGACGGACATGGCTATATCGACTCGGCTAGTGACCCTGATCAAGAATATATATACTTTATAGGGTCGGAAACGCTTCCTTCTATCTGTTACATACTTTTGCACGAATACAATATACCCTTTTACTCTACGAGTAACGGGTATAAACATTTCCATTTGAATTATTGTGTGTGTGTGTATATATGTGTGGAATTTTCACGTAATTACGTAAATTAATCACTCAAATATAGATTTTGTACAGTGTATGAACCGCCAATATACTAATATGATTCTTATATAAACATTCGCGAATGGAAATCGTGGAACATTCCAACGTGGGGACATGTGAAATTTCCTTATACCAAAAATTCCGTGACTTGAAGGAAACACCTTTTCATTTAATTTCTGGTCTCCAAAGCATTCATTCAACTCGAACATGAATCCAAGAAGAATCGGCTTTTGCGACTACTGGTTGCACTGAAATCTTGGGGAGGGGAAATAAAAGGTTTCGCGTCCCAAGTGCATTGCTCTTGTGAGCTTGTTATTTTATCCCCCATCTCTTCTGCCACTAAATGCTATTGTTCTCTAGTTTAAGACGTTTGCAACTTGGATTAACATCCTTTCCTTTGGCGGTCAACATTTTTCGACTAGAAATGTAAATAGAATGAAAATGTAATCTTTTGTTCAACTCCTCGTACATGTTAATGCAAACGTGAGTGTATTAATCGACTTTTTTATCTGTCATTTCCTAAAAAAGTAATTTTTAAGTTAGGTTTTTCTATTATTATTATTATGTTTTTAATTTGCACTATCTAACTTTCAATTTCACTATAATATAGACCTGCTACCCGTAATACGACTGATTAGCTTTGTGATTACCTTTTAACTTATTTTCCATATGTGGTGAGGTATACACGTTACTTCCGGCATGACGTTGATGATCATGCTGATTTTGATTGGGGTTGATAGCAATGGTCAGGCTATCACCTGTCGAAGTGCTCTGCATAGTGTGTAATGTCGGTGAAACGGCCTGATGTTGTTGATGTGAAATGTGATGGTGTTGCAAATGCTGGTGGTCGTGCTCATGCTGTCCTGTGCTTGTATTCAGTGTCTGTTCTTGGGTACTGTGAAGAATCTGCGGCTGATGTATAATACGGTGTTGAACCTGATGTGAGAGTGTCCCGAGCCCATGGCTAAGATGTGGCGATGTCTGCATATCCATTATGAGCATCAGTTCCTAAAAAAATATAAATGATTCTGGAGTATTGAAGCAACTTAAGCAAAGAAGCAATCTTTGGCAAGTCAAAGTGTATATGCCCTTGCAGCTGATAGATAAATAAAATATTACATTTTTCGATTTTTAGCCTTATGCCTAACAACTATGAAGCTATGTCGATTTTCATAAAATAACAAGAAAGGAAGCAAACTTCGGCAAGCCGAATTTTATATACCCTTGCAGTTATTACAAATCGACTACATTTCGATTTCTATGCCTTTATTACTAACAATGAAGCTGTGCTGCATTTTGCCATCCTTTCTATGGCAGCTATATGATATTGTTGTCCGATTTTAATTTAATTGAAATATTACCAAATCCCAGAGAACAAAAAAAAAGTTAAAAACAAAAAAGTTATGATTTTTTGAATATTTTTTTCCTATTGTTCCTATTGGAGCTATATGATATAGTCGCCCGATCTGGCGCGTTCCGAATTATATACTACCTGCAATAGAAAGACAACTTTTGGGAAAGTTTAAAGCAGATAGCTTTTAAACTGAAGGACTAGTTTGCGTAGAAACGGACGGACGGACGAACAGACGGGCAGACGGACGGACAGACGGGCGGACAGACGGACAGACGGACGGACAGACGGACGGACAGACGGACGGACATGGCTAGATCGACTCTCCTGGTGATGCTGATCAAGCATATATATACTTTGTAGGATCGGAAATGTCTCCTTCACTGCGTTGCAAACTTTTGACTGAAATTAAGGGTATAAAATCCGTGTTTCTGGAATTTTTTTAATAGAATATCAGGAAAACATCGTTTATGTAAAGAACATATATAGTTTTTTTTACCGATTGTCGCAACAGTATCGACTTAGAGTACCTCCAAAAGAAATAAGACTTTTGGAAAGTTTCATTCATATTCCTTTAAAATTGACAGACTAGTGTGCATTGCAAATCCTATGCAAGGATATAACAAGAGTAGTTTTTTAAAATAATATGAACAAAAGTCGATTGCTCCGACCAACCAAAAAATAGGAAAAACGGGAAACCTATAATTAAGGGGGGTTACGGTTAATTCGATGCAAAATCGTTAATTTTTTACGAATTTTTATTGGCGATACGGATAGTCTCAGTTACATTTTTGTTTTACCATGTGATAATACAACATTTAAGCAATATGTGGGAAAATTTGAATCCAAAAATATTGAATAAGATATAGGCAATCTCCAGCGGCACCTCGAAAAAAAGATGGTTTGCGGTTAACATCGTAACTAGTCACAGAATCATCGGAATTGAAAATAGATATTTCAGGTAATTACGTTCAACTGCCCATAACTTCGAAAGTTTTACTCGGAACAATCTAAAATTTTAACACAATATTCTTGAAATATTGTGCAGAAAATGCATAAAAAAATTTAAATACCGGACCTATATCATATAGATCCCATAGAAAAACTGAAAATAATAAAAAAAAATATTTTCCTTTTTTTTCATTTTATCAAAATATTCCTTTAAGATATAGTAATTATTTACAATTTCAAAACTACGCTTTTAGATTTGTCAAAATCGGACAACATTATCATATAGCTGTCATAAAAACGATGGCAAATATCGACATAGCTTCATTGTGATAACTGCAATATAAACGTCGGCTTGCCAAAGTTTGCTTTCTTTCTATTTAGAAATTAAGTTTTTTGTTTTAAAGAAATAGTAATTCTTATTTTAAAGGCGGTTTCCCAAAATAAAATATTTCTTGATTCAATGACTGATTTTCTAGTTTTCTAGAAGGAAGAATTGTCTTCAACCTCAATTAAGCTGAAGGAGTAACTTGGTACTTGTACAATTTTAAATATAGTCTAAACACTAGAAGCTTTTAGACATGAATTCAATTTTTTTATACATAGACATACATACATTTATTTAGGACCTTAGTATGCGTGACAGAAGGCTCTTGCTTTTCCCGCTCATTTAATTGTGGCACGTCGTCGGCGCCAGTTCCCCTGCCCTGCAAGGTGTTCTGGCTACCCGCCAAGTGAAGCCTGAACCCGCGCAAACGTGTTTGCTAGCACTCATTCACCTGTTGTTAATTGACCTTTTTAAGACCATCACTCCCCTAAGGGTCATTGTAGTTGGAGGATCGAGACAGCCGAGGGTAGAGAGAGCATAGTGTATGCTAACGCCAAGTTCGTCTATGCCATCTGTTTTTCTTTTAGTTTTATTTCTTAAAGATAGAAATTTTTGTAACTGCCGCTCTTGCCTTTAGTTATGAAAACATAATGATCGAAGTAATATTTCATTTATGGTATCCCTACAAGTATTTTAATCCTATTGTAAAAGAAAGAGGGCTTCATCCTTAAGTCACAAATTATGGATTAAATAAACAATTTATTTTAAAATTTGTATTATTTTTAGGTTTTGATTATTTGCTTTCTATGCTACTATCGCAATGAACGACTCTGACAATATGCAGATTCTGGCTCGATACCAATATTGTAAACCCTTTTAAACTCATTTGATATATATATAATTTAGGTTCTGGGGAAAAATAAGAAAAATTGAAAAAATACAAATAAACACAAAATATGCCTGACTTCTTACACATATATTCCGTTTTTAATAGATAAAAATAAAAACTATTTTCAAACATGTACATATTTATCTTCCAATTATAATATATTCGAATGATCAATTACGATATATGTATATAATTACATTATACAATCAAAATCTTCTTATGGAAAGTCTATTGCAAAAATACAGCGAATAAAGTTCCTTTATTTTTAAATACGTCGATCTTTACTTCTCAGTTCGTATACTTGCGATATCATTGGTAAAATAAAACAAAAGTCACGGTCGGACCCGGCGGTCCTGCTATGAGGTCATTGGGGTTTCTACACTTTGTTCTTTTCAATACCAACATAGGCTATACTACCCAAACTACATTCAATTCAAAAAAATTAAAAGTGGGAAAAATAAGCGCATTTTCACACACTCCAGCCAAATAATGGCCAGTGCCAGCCAGAAAACTTAGCTAAGGCAGTCTATGAAAACAGAGAAAATAAGCAGCTCAAGGTCAGGAGCGTGGGGAAATGTAAGATGTACGGCTCGGCATATTAGCCATGAGAACGGTTGAGAGCAAATATCGAAAAGCTTGTTTGTTGATTTATTTAAATTTATATTTTACTTATTTAGTAATGTCTTTACATGCATTTTACTTACTATATCAACTTTTTTTGTATCCAGTCTAAAAATTTCATACATAAAACAACACTTTTTAAGTTCTCAAAAATTTTTAAAACGAATTCATAATCACATTGCTAGATTTTATAGCTACACTCACAGTTTCACTTTAATTATACATTTTAGCCACTTCTAATCAATACGATACTTGACAGGTATAAAAGACAGCGCGTTCCACCTGTTGGCTATCGGTTCAAGATACAACGCGAGTTTCAGGTGGATCTTGAAACGTACGCCAAGAGATCTCGAGCGAAACTAAATTGTTGAATGGCAATGGACGGCGGAAGCCGTTCTTACATCGCTCAAACTCAAGCGACCACTTTCATGAGTGCGTTTTTTAGTGGCTTATGTATTTGTTGAGTCGCGCTCAAAACTTGGCCCAAGACGGCTTTACGGTTGGTCGGTTTCATTTGCTCTCAAACTGGCTGTCGACTAATAGGGAGACATAGCGAGTTGGCCGAACGCAAAAGCTGGGCTTGAAATATGATCACCGCACAGAACGAGTGATAGAGACAAAAAAGGCATGACACATCGAGAGCGAAGGAGTAAGAGTGATCGAATATTCCCGTTTTTGTTTTGTACGGTCTTTATGCTCAACGTGTTAGAGTATTTTAGTATTTTTTTGAAGTAATTTATGCTTGGCTATAAACATATGTGTGTGCCAATGTATTTATTAACGCACATGCAGTGTAATGCTTGAGTAAAAAAAACTACTCAAACATCGACAAAACCTTTCTCCAAATACAAATGTCAGCATATAATACAAAGAAAAACCTAATTTGCATGTTAAAACAGGAATACCCTTGGAGATCAATTCTACCACAGTACTAAAATAAAATGCTAAGGTTTGATAGGAGTACGCGATTTTTTACTCTTATGTAAAATGTTAACGTAGAGGATACCATTAAAAATGGTTAAGCTTCCGCAACCATTAAAAAAAAGTCAGTTTACTAAATTTAAAGTCATTTATTTTCGTCCTGGAAATGAAAAACATTTATTCTACTGAACGAAAGGTATATTACCGAATAGCTAACAATGTCATTGTTTTAGTAACTATTCATTATCATTTTTAACAAGAAAGGAAGCAAACTTCGGCAAGCCGAAGTTTATGTACCCTTGCAGTATTACCAACATTTTGATTACTATGCTTATATACTAAAAACAATAAATCTATGTCAATTTTACGCTGCAGTTTGCCATCGTTTCTAGGGCAGCTATATGATATTGTTGTCCGATTTTGACAAAACTTAAAGCGTTATTCTGATATAGTACAAAACAAGAAAGGAAAGCTAACTTCGGCCGGAGTCGAAGTTGATATACCCTTGCAGAATATTCTGTAAATTATATTGATTGGCCAAAAATAAAATCCATAGAAAATACCAACTTCCTAACTTTAAAAACACCAAAGTTATAGCATTTCCTATCGTTCAGTTATATGGCAGTTATATGATATAGTCGCCCGATCCGGCTCGTTCCGACTTATATACTACCTGCAATAGAAAGTCAACTTGGGAAAGTTTCAAGCAGATAGCTAACTGAGGGACTAGTTTGCGTAGAAACGGACGGACGGGCAGACGGACGGACATGCTTATATCAACTCAGGAAGCGATCCTGATCAAGAATATATATACTTTATAGGGTCGGAGATGTCTCCTTCACTGCGTTGCTCACATTTGACCAAAATTATAATACCCTCTGCAAGGGTATAACATAGTTATACTTTTTAAATTTGTATTTCGATTGTTCCTATGGGAGCTATATGATAATGTCGCCCGATCCGGCTCGTTCCCAATTATATGTATACTACTTGCAAAGAAAGACAAGTTTTGAAAAGTTTCAAGCAGATATGTAGCTTCAAAACTGAGAGACTAGTTTGCGTAGAAACGGACGTACGGACGGAAAGACTGACTGACGGATAGACAGTAATTTTTTACTATATCAGAATTACAGCGTAATTCTAGTTTTGTCAATAGCTAACATAGAAACGATGGCAAACTGCTGCGCAAAATCGACAAAGCTTAATTGTTTTTAGTAATATAGTAGTCGTTTTGCAACAACTGCAAGGGTATATAAACTTCTGCTTGCCGAAGTTTGTTTGCTTTTCTTGTTTTTAATAAAATAAACATTTTAAGAGCGCTATTAAACACAAAAACAAAATTTGTAATATTATTTTTTTTATATACAAATTTCTTTTTTGTTACAAAACTAAGCGCATTGGTCAATTAGTTTAAGCAAAATGTCTTTGTGTAAATGTATTTTTAGCAATTAATTGGGCAAATCCATAAGTCTTATTTCGTGGAAAGCTAATTAGAAGTTTTAAACGGTACAAAGCGTTGTGGTTATATGTTTAATTCTTACTTTTTATACCCTTGCAGAGGGTAATTACATTTCCGATCCTATAAAGTATATATGTATATTCTTGATCAGCATCACCAGGAGAGTCGATCTAGCCATGTCCGTCTGTCCGTCCGTCTGTCCGTCCGTCTGTCCGTCCGTCCGTCTGTCCGTCCGTCCGTCTGTCCGTCCGTCCGTTTCTACGCAAACTAGTCCCTCAGTTTTAAAGCTATCTGCTTGAAACTTTCCCAAAAGTTGTCTTTCTATTGCAGGTAGTATATAAGTCGGAACGAGCCGGATCGGGACACTATATCATATAGCTGCCATATAACTGAACGATCGGAAATGCCATAACTTTGATGTTTTTAAAGTTAGGCAGTTGGGATTTTCTATGGATTTTATTTTTGGCCGATCACTCTGACCTAACAAATTTCATAAGGATCGGCCGACTATATCCTATAGCTGCCAAATAACTGAACGATTGGAAATGACATACTTTGGTGTTTTTAAAGTTAGGAAGTTAGGATTTTTTATGAGTATTAAGAATGCATCATATGAATAACCGATCCGATTTTAGAGAATATAATTTACAGAATATTCTGCAAGGGTATATCAACTTCGGCTCCGCCCGAAGTTAGCTTTCTTTCTTGTTAATTAAGAAAGCTGTTACAAATCAAATTGTATATATCGCTATAATATCAAAACGCAAGCTAAGCCAGAGAAACAATTTTTAACTAGTTTTTATAAAAACTTTTTTTATTTTATTAGATTTCTGAAAAGTAATATGAAATATGCCCAAAATATCTTTCTGGGAAAAGGCTATGTTTCCGATTATTAAAGAACATATGCCACAAAAACCACTTGGGTTATAGAAAGTTTGCTGTGAATAGAGCGTTCCCATTTGATTTTATCCCTAGGACTTCTGGATTATAAATATTTTTTATAACCACGACAGAAAACTCGACTATATGGTTATTTTTAGGATTGTGTATAACATTTTCAAGAGAGTTCACGTGAATAATCAACCCCCTTTTTACTTCCTCCATCAAAATGTTTTAACATTGAGTGACCTGCATTCTACAGGTTGACAAGAGCGACCAAATACCTATGTACAAAAAACAGTCTACATACATATGTTTGCATGTATGTACCTTTGTTGTGAAAACATATAAAGATTGTCGTTACTAGAAGTACAGTCGCAATTCCTTAAAATATTAAATGTTTTATGCAGTGAATCAAACCAAATCTACTGTTTCGATTAACGATTTCATATTTATAAAACACATTATTTAAGAAAAGAGTGAATTTTCGTCGGACTTTCTGGTTTCTGACTTATTTTAATACTCTTGCAGTCTTACCAAAACCGATTTTTTTATTGCCAGGCAGCTATAACAAAAAATGCAATATTATGAAAATTATACATTTCCGACCCTAGCATCAGCATCACCAGGAGAGTCGATCTAGGCATGACCGTCCGACCGTCTGTCCGACCGTCTGTCCGACCGTCTGTCCGACCGTATGTCCGCCCGTCTGTCCGTTTCTACGCAAACTAGTCCCTCAGTTTTAAAGCTATCTGCTTGAAACTTTCCCAAAAGTTGTCCTTTTGTGGCAAATCGGGTGACTATATCATATAGCTCTTATGGGAACAATCGGAAAACAAAAATTAAAAAAAGTACAACTTTGTGGTTTTTCATTATACCCTTGCAGAGGGTATTATAATTTTGGTCAAAAGTGTGCAACACAGCGACCCTATAAACTATATATATTCTTGATCAGGATCGCGTTCTGAGTTGATATAAGCATGTCCGACTGTCTGTCTGTTTCTACGCGAACTTGTCTCTCAGTTTTAAAGATATCGAATTGAAATTTTGCACACATCCTTCGTTGGGATTTTTTATGAGTATTAAGAATGCATCATATGAATAATTTTGGAGAATATAATTTACAGAATATTCTGCAAGGGAATATCAACTTCGGCTCTGATTGATCGGAAATGCCATAACTTTGGTGTTTGTAAAGTTAGGAAGTTGGGATTTTCTATGGGTTTTATTTTTAGCCAATCAATCCGACCTATTAAGTTTCATAAGGATCGGCCGACTATATCTTATAGCCGCCATATAACTGAACGATTGGAAATGCCATAACTTTGGTGTTTTTAAAGTTAGGAAGTTGGGATTGGGATTTTTTTGAGTATTAAGAATGCATCATATAAATAATTTTGGAGAATATAATGTATATAATATTCTGCAAGGGTATATCAACTTCGGCTCCGCCCGAAGTTAGCTTTCCTTTCTTGTTTTTTTCTTGGTTCATTTGGATTTGGTAATATTTAAATACTATGGAGTTACGGTTTTAAATAAATTATTATTAAAATATTCCTTTAAGATATAGTAATTATTTACTATAAAATAAATACGCTTTAGTTTTGTCAAAAACTATTTAAATTATATTTAAAAACTTTTAAAGGCATCATAATTGTTAAGCAGTTCATATACATTATTATTATTATACGGTATATAGTAGAAAAAAGGTTTGATGTTAACGAATTTACCATTTATTAACAAATCTTTCTAAGGTTCGGGAACCCCGTAGTTGGCATCACTAAAAGTCGACTTATCGCAGGTTGCTGCCATACAGCCATTAAAGCGAAAACGACGCGTGCCAAGCAATCTTCGACTACCGTTGCAAACTACATGGAAGGGAGGGGAAAGATCACTCAACCGTCTTAAAATCTAGAGCTTGCTGCTGTTGGTGTATGAAACTAGAAACTTGGAAAACTAAAAAAAGGTCTGTGATATGGTTATATATACAATTTAATAAATACTTTAATAATACTTTAATTATAGATCCTTTTATAATAGTGTATAGTATTTTTCCCTATAAAAAAGTTGTGTATTTAAAAAAGTATCTGAAAATTACAGCTGTTATGATCAGAAAACCGTTTTTTAGAATTTCCTAGAGAGCATATTTTTGTACATATGTATGTATGTTTATGGGTACCACTCATCCCTTGCCTTTTTCTGATCCAAGAAAACTTATTGACACTGACGATGCCCGCGCTTTATACGTACATACATAAATGGAACACCTGTTAGACCGGCCTATAGTGGTTGCATTGCTGGAAACAAAAAACCTACCCTCCGATTGTGTTCCTTGTTAATTTCTTCTTATATGTAATGTTGTTAAAATGCGCGATATTAACAAAGCTGGCATGAACACTCCCGTAAAAAGTTCAATGATCTCGTAAGTTGTTAATCAAATGAACATTTTAAATCCAAATGTATAATTATATAACAGTGGTAAATATTATTAGCTTTTAAGCTTAAAAACAATTTAGAATAAAAATGAAAATGGAAACCCTAATACAAATTTCTATATAAATTTTTAAAATAATTGTATTTTTTTCTTTCGCCATATGAGGTGCGCGGTCATTGCATATAAGAAACTGGAAGCAAACATTTGTATGCCTGTAGGTAAGTGTGATTTGAGCGCATGATTATGTATATATACATATGTATATGTACAACAATTTTTTGGTAGAAATGCGCTTGATAGCTCTTGATATGAACAATCGGTATTCATATGCTTTTGGTATGAAATTCGGTATTTCAATCGTGGCTCGTGGCTTTTCACGGTCTGCAAGCCAACCGAGACAGCTTTTCCGCCGTTTCTTTTGGTTGTTGTTGACTGCTAACTTTAGGTACTGGTACTGCCTTTGTTGTTTCTGCTATGTTATGTTATATACTGCTTATTTATACTACTAACTATATTTGTTGATATACCCTTGCAGAGAGTATAGTCAGTAAGTTCATGTTCCATAAAGTAAGTTCATATTTACTTCCAATACAAATTCAAATAATATGTAGTTCTCTACAGGGAAAGTGCTCATGTTTTAAAAAAAAGATGGTTTTCAAAAAAGTTTGAGAAAATTCGTACGAAATACAGCTTTCTTTTTTATCCAAACAATTATCAATCATCTTCAATTAGAGAAGTGTTAAAATCGATCAGTATATTGCACGCTAGATTGGCTGAACTAGTACTGGTTCCCAGAGTGAAAAAATCAAAAACATTGTGCTATAACTGAGGACATTCGTGCTTAAACACAGTATAAGCAAACTATTTTTAATTCAAGCCTAGTACTTAGATCGACGAAATCTGTTCGTCAGCTATGACAGAATACATGAAAGGAAGCAAACTTTGGCAAGCCGAAGTTTATATACCCTTGCAGTTATTACAAAACGACTACATTCCGATTTTTATACCCTTGCAGAGAGTATAATAATTTCAGTTTGCAACGCAGTAAAGGAGACATTTCCGACCCTATAAAGTATATATATTCTTGATCAGCATCACCAGGAGAGTCGATCTAGCCATGTTAGTCTGTCCGTCCGTCCGTTTCTACGCAAACTAGCCCCTCAGTTTAAAAGCTTGAAACTTTCCCAAAAGTTGTCTTTCTATTGCAGGTAGTATATAAGTCGGAACGAGCCGGATCGGGCGACTATATCATGTAGCTGCCATATAACTGAACGATCGGAAAAGCCATAACTTTGGTGTTTTTAAAATTAGGAAGTTGGGATTTTCTATGGGTTTTATTTTTGGCCAATCAATCCGACCTACAAAATTCCATAAGGATCGGCCGACTATATCTTTTAGCTGCCATATAACTGAACGATTGGAAATGCCATAACTTTGGTGTTTTTATACCCGTTACTCGTAGAGTAAAAGGGTATATTGTATGTAGCTGCCATATAACTGAACGATCGGAAAAGCCATAACTTTGGTGTTTTTAAAATTAGGAAGTTGGGATTTTCTATGGGTTTTATTTTTGGCCAATCAATCCGACCTACAAAATTCCATAAGGATCGGCCGACTATATCTTTTAGCTGCCATATAACTGAACGATTGGAAATGCCATAACTTTGGTGTTTTTATACCCGTTACTCGTAGAGTAAAAGGGTATATTGTATTCGTGCAAAAGTATGTAACAGGTAGAAGGAAGCGTTTCCGACCCTATAAAGTATATATATTCTTGTTCAGGATCACTAGCCGAGTCGATCTAGCCATGTCCGTCTGTCCGTCTGTCTGTCTGTCCGTATGAACGCTGAGATCTCGGAAACTATAAAAGCTAGAAGATTGGCATTTTGCATGTAGATTTTAGGAGTTCCTACGCAGCGCAAGTTTGTTTCAAAATGGTGCCACGCCCCCTCTGACGCCCACAAGCCACAAGCTGTGGCCACAGTTTTGATGCTATTATGAAAATTTTAATTGATATGTATTTGTTTCGTCAATACCTATCGATTGGCCTAATAAAAGTTTGCCACGCCCACTCTAACGCCCAAAAACCCATTAAACGCTTAAGCCTGACTAGCGCCTACATTTCCGCCTTTCATGGCCCGTAGCGCCATCTAACGGATGACTTTGGAACAGCTGGCCAAGGTGCTAATTTGAGCGGCGAAAAACATACAAGAAGGCATATTTATATTAAGTTGTTTAGCTGAGTAACGGGTATCTAATAGTCGAGCCACTCGACTATAGCGTTCTCTGTTGTTAAAGTTAGGAAGTTGTGACTTTTTATGAGTATTAAGAATGCATCATATGAATAATTTTGGAGAATATAATTTAAAGAATATACTGCAAGGATCCTTTCCTTCCTTGTTAAGCATATTACTACAAACAATGAAGCTATGTCGAGTTTGCTCTGCATTTTCTTTTTCACATAATAATACTAATATAATATAATAATATAATCACGTTTATTTTATTGGAAAGGATAATTTAAGTAACAAGAACACATTTTAAATTAAAAATATGGAAAAAGGAATTCTTGAATGTTTACACGTGCCTATTGTGTACATATTAGTATCAGCATGTGTGTATATTGCTTAAACCTGCCGGCTTTTGACTTGTCACTAGGCTAGGTCGGGCCATATTTATCGATATTTTTGAGACCTAAAATTTCTATTTGTTTTTTCTACTCCTGCGCACATAAAAACCAAGCAAAGGGGCAACGCTAAAATGTTTTTATCATTCAAAAAGCTTTTATAAAGCTTTAAGAGGGCAGTACACATGCCCCATAAAGTATGCAATGTCATTTAGCAACCGTCGCAGACACAAAATTTTGTTTTGTTGCTGAAACGAAAATCAAATTAAAAATCATGTGAAAATTCCGAACAATTTCGACATAGTGAGCCATAAAATTGATTTTCGAAGACGACCACAGTAAATTAATGAAGATAATTTTCGCATCTGAAAGCACAAAGGTGATACATTTTGTGAAGCATAAACTTTACAGTGGGACAACTCTTATATTTCCCCCTTCCGGTGCAGCACTTGTAAGTGGCCAGTCTGGCGTCGTCTCGTCTCGTCTCGTCACGTCTCGTCTTGACTCCTGACTGAATGTCGCCTTATACTTGTATGCTTTGGTTGGGCAGACGCGCCTCTGAAGCAGTGATGGTGGGTGCCTTGAAGTGGCGTTTGTGGGTCTGCCACCCGATACTTAGTGGCAGGTCAACGCAATAGCATTTCAAGAAAATCCTTTTAATTTAATTTTGATTGAGTCATCCGCTGTGACGCCAAGATGCATTCCCACAATATCTTTTATACTAAATCGAGGACGGAAGCTAACTTCGGCAAGCCGAAGTTTTAATACCCTTGCAGACTTTGACGAAATTGCTAAAATTGAAAAGGTAGCGAAAAAAATAAGGTATATGTAAATAAATTAGATTTGCATAGCTTCATATCAATAGATTTTATACTGCAAAAATGTCATATAAAAATAGAAAAAAATGGATATTTTCGCCGCCTTTAACAATTTTTCCTACGGAACAAGGTATGCGTAAATAAAAAAGTCTTGGAAAAATGTATGTCAATAGCTTATACACTGCGCGAAATATACTGAAAATCATTAAATTTTACCCGATTTCACACTATTGTTCTTATGGGAGCTATAGGATATAGATGTCCGATCGTCACGCGCTTTTACCCTGATCAAGGTATGCATAAAAAAATACGATTTGGAAAGATTCTTGTCAATAGCTTTTACACTGCGCGAAATATCTTCAATTCTTGCAAGGTATATCCGATTGTTCCTATGGGAGCTATAGGATATAGACGTCCGATCGGGGAGCTTTTCAAACTTGATCTGCGTACACATATTTTAGGACGACTGTGAAAGTTTCAGAGTGCTAGCTTTTAAACTTAGCTCGCAAACGGTACATACGGACATACGGGCGGACATATGGACAGACGGACATGGCTATATCGACTCCCCTATTGATCCTGATCAAGAAAATATATACTTTATGGGGTCGGAAACGACTCCTTCACTGCGTTACAAACTTCTGACCAAAATTATAATACCCTCTGCAAGGGTATAAAAAAACAAGTTATCTACATCATCTACCAATGACCCCCAAACACAGCGGGCCAGGCAAAATACATACATATTACAAATTTCTGATTTGTTAAACACGGTACTTGAAAAGTAAGAATAATATATTGTACTCGTGCAAAAGTATTTAAGAAATCGAAGGAAACGTTCGTCACCCGGAACTCTGGCGCGCACATGTTTATCGGTAGAGCACTGTTTTTGTAAGCAATGAGTTTGAACTAAAAATAAATTTTTTAGTCATCGCAGTATAAAACCATATTTAACAAGAAAGGAAAGCTGCGGAGCCGAAGTTGATATACCCTTGCAGAATATTCTGTAAATTATATTCTCCAAAATCGGATCGGTTGTCCAAATATAAAACCCATAAAAAACCTCAACTTCCTAACTTTGAAAACACCAAATTTAAGGCATTTCCAATCGTTCAGTTATATGGCAGATATACAATATAGTCGGCCGATCCTTATGAAATTTGGTAGGTCGGATTGATTGGACAAATATAAAACACGTAAAAAATGAAAGTTACTACTTTTTCGCCAAATGGTTTATTTTTATACCCTTGCAGAGGGTATTATAATTTTGGGCAAAAGTGTGCAACGCAATGAAGGAGACATCTCCGACCCTATAAAGTATAAATATTCTTGATCATTATCGCGTCCTGAGTTGATATAAGCATGTCCGTCTGTCTGTTTCTACGCAAACTAGTCTCTCAGTTATAAAGATATCGAATTGAAACTTTGCACACACCCTTCTTTCCTTTGCACGTAGTATATAAGTCGGAACGGCCGGGATCGGCCGACTATATTCTATAGTCGCCATATAACTAATTGATCGGAAATGCCATAACTTTGGTGTTTGTTAGGAAGTTAGGCAGTTAGGAAGTTGGGATTTTCTATGGGTTATAATTTTGGAGAATATAATTTTCAGAATATTCTGCAAGGGTATATCAAATTCGGCGCCGCCCGAAGATAGCTTTCCTTTTTTGTTTTTATTATACCGCTGTAAAGGGTATTACTGTCTTTCTCTTTTTTTCAAGTTGCAGGTATTTTATGTATGTATATTCAATGTAGACAATATATAGCCTCTTCATTGTTGTATGTGCACAGTTTTAGTATGCGATTTTCAGTTATTTAAAAACACAAGAAACTGGTCTAATAATTATATTGACTAGTTGTTGGTTATATTTGTTTGGGTATATAAACTAGCAAATACAGCCAAACTTGATCTAAGCCACAGAAACGAAAATAGGTTTTAAGAGGTTTGGATAAGTACATTTAGAAACCAAAGTCAAAGTTGGAGTTACATTTTACATGTTTCACTGCTTAAAAATATCCGTTCTTAAAACAAATTAAGAATCGACTAAAAAAATATTTTTCTTTTCACAGGGACAAAAATGAAAATACACAGCCCCAATGAAAAAGATTTGCAATGGATTGGAAGTTGTATACCAGAAATATAACACTGCCATCACTCGTACTACATTTCTAAGGTACACTGCCAGTTTTATCCTTTTGCCAAATAACAAACATGAGGTTTGCCTTCGACCCCCATCAATCGCAGTCGGAGCCGTCTTTTAAAGCCAACAAATGTTTCTTTAATTGCCAATGCATCTGTTGTCGCCAGGGATGCTGTGTTGTCGTTGTTAAGTGCTGCTGCTGCTATAGCTTTAACTGCTGCAGCAGCTATGGCTCCCGAAAAGCATTTCTCCAGCCGGCCCTGGCGCGCAAGAAAGTTCCTGACCCCGATATTTTAAGCGTGTCAAAGTTAATGGGCGCCATTTTGGTGCTTGCACGCTGGGCCACTGCGTTAGCAACTCTGCTGACAAGCTGCATTTTACTTGATATTTTCCCGGTGCTTGGCCAGTCTAATGTTTCTGACGGAAGCGGTGCCAGTAGCAGAGCAGTGCACGTATCCGTTCCTACGTCGCCAAACGAAACTCCCAACAGCAACACGGATGCGAAGCTGAAATTCTTTTATGGGTTCACTTCGTACGAAGTCAATAATGATCAGCAAGTGCAATCGAACAGCCTCTGCAGAATGCTTTGCAATAGTCAAAATCGCAAACGACAACGAAGGAAGCGTCGTCGACGCAGGCGCAGGCGGCGCAGGCACAGGAATACGGTCAGCGACAAACGACTGCAAGTAACACGCAAGTCACAAAAACATATTCGAACTGATCAACAAGTACAGAAAAATAAAATCGTCTTTCAGCAAAGTCTAAGCCTTAGCGATGGCACATGCCAATCTTTGGAGACAAAATTCAGAGCAAAGTATGACGCGATACCAGGGGGTAATCTTACGGGTCAGACAGAAAGAAGTGTTCTGGTGTCGCCTTTAAGGGAAATAATATCGCCTTGGTCATCAACACAAAATTCGATGCGTAACTGCTCAAAGAATAAGCGCAATAGGGCCAATCTCATCTGGCTTCTTATTGGGCTTGTCTGGTTTGAAGTTAAACTAATAAACTGCAATGGAATCAGCAGCAGCAATTACTATGCTTCCAATTTGGAGACTCATAAGGGCTGTACCCTGTGCCACGAAGAAGGCAAACTAAACATTTACAACGATAAAGGTAAGTTATCCACTATTCTGTGATTTAACTTAATATCATTATAAAACTTAAGATCTTAAATCAAATATCACCCTAGGTGCGCTTATTTATATATACGTGATCTACAGTCTTAGGCTTTGACCTAATCTCTGTGAGTAAGCTATCTAACAGAGTACCCAGAAATGTCCGCGACCCATATAAGGCATAAAGCAAACTGTTGTGTTATCTCGTGCATGATGTGCTTCTTTTTGTGAGCTTGTTGTGATTTGGTCCCCTGACTGTGCGGCTTAGTTGCGCAGACAAGAAAGACCCTTTCTTATCGCAGTTGATGTGCTCGATGTGAATCGGGATGTCCATGTATTTCTACTTTATAAGAGTACTAGTACTCTACAACAATGATGAACAACTGCTATCTTAGGACTTTCCCCTGCCGTGTCATGGTTAAGTCTAAGTCAGTGTTCAAGTATTACTCCTAAGTTTGTTGCAGAATCTTAAAAACTAGACAATTCTTTTTTAACTAGACAATTTAAAAAAAAATCTTAATGATAAACCGTGTTGGCGACCATATATACCTTTACCTATGCGCATGCCTTTACCTATATGTACGTACTTAATTCAAAATCGTGGGATATTTTTACATTATCTAGGTAAATTGATTTGTTTTTACCTTTCACCTTACCTAATTATTGATTCTGTTATACTAAGAAACAAGCAGAGATAGTATTTTAGGATTTAAAATATTTGAATTTAATTTTGATTTTGCCAATATCATTAAGTTACATATTTAATAATTTCTAATATGTATATATAGCAGATACTTGGATACCTAAATACTTGGCTTATGAAACTAGTACCATATCAAAAATGTTGTTACAAAAGAAAAAAAGATCGGGACTAAAACAAATACATGTGTCAAACCTTACCAGAAGTGCAAGCAACGTGTTTGAATCGAACCCAATTCTTTACTTTTCGTCAAGGGGATCATAATATGCTCATGCGGCCTGTCATAAATACACTTTTTAATTTCGGACGTTGATGCACAATGATGAGCACAAGCAAGTGAAAATCGCGACTCTATTTAGAGTGAATCTCTAATAATCTCTAATCTCATAATACTCTTTAAGGTTCATGCTTATAATAGTTATATTTACAATGATTCAAGAATTAACTTGGTCTGTCTTGCAATTAAATTATTTGTTCCTTGAGATGAACTAAATCTTAACTCAGAAAACAATTACGGTTCCCAAGTAAAGCGTTGTGAAAGTTATTCGATCGATTACAGATTTCAAATCCAAATAATATATTTTGTTGGCGCATTTAGAAATATGATTTCGAGTCCTATTGAATGCTACGTTAATTTTTATATCCTATAGCCGCCATATAACTGATGGATCGGAAATGCCATAACTTTGGTGTTCGTAGAGTTAGGATTCCTCATACAGTCAAAACAAAACTACGAGTCCGATTCGGCTGAAATTTCGTCGACCGTCTACGAGAATGTACTACACGATAGTACATTTCTCTTCCGATAGTGATGCCATCGGGCGGTGAGGCTAAGTACTTATCGGACTGCCCTCGTACTCCCTGCAATAGAAAGACAACTTTTGGGAAAGTTTCAAGCAGATAGCTTTAAAACTACTAGCGTAGAAACGGGCAGACGATCGGACAGACGGACATGGCTGGATCGACTCTCCTGGTGATACTGATCAAGAATATATATTGTGTCGGAAATGTTTCTTTCACAGCGTTGCAAACTTTTGACTGAAATTATAATACCCTCTGCAAGGGTATTACGCACTTCGGCGAAAGGTTAAGCTAAAAGACTTTTGTACTTTTGTGCATATAGGACACCAAAGCATCCGTTCATTTAAGAGAACCTAGTCATTGCAGGAAATATCTTTCATTTTATTAAAAATTTCTGTAATCTGGTGCTGAATTCCTCTTTGGCAACGACATTGTTCAATTGGAGGTTCTAAAACGGATTAGGTCACATCAGACATGTTTAAATGATCGTGTGCACGCGAAAGCGCAGTACTCGTTGCCGATTTCAGATTCGTGCAGCAGAACGACAGGTCAGGACAGTGCTAGCCAGGATCGCGTCCTGCCAATCGTGACCACATGGGTAAAGGCATATCTCCGTTCTCGTTAAAATGTTATTTTTTTGCTTCAACTGCATATTCCCCGTTATTAAATTGTCATGTGTAAAGTCTTAACCTGGGTCCGCTCTGCGTCGAGTTATGGTATTATCAAGTTAAGGATAATTCCTACGAACTAGAGCAAAAATATTGAGTTAGGTAGAGTTTCAGCCGGTTTCAGCTGTTCGTGAGCGATCTGTAAATGTCTCGTGGCAATAATTTTTTTAATAATTTAAACTCCCTTAAATTTACAATAAAAGAAGAAAGGAAGCAAACTTCGGCAAGACGAAGTTTATATACACCTGACTACATTTCGATTTCTACGCCCTTGTTACTAAAAACAATGAAGCTATGTCGATTTTTCCATGGCAGCTAAATGATAGTGATGTCCGATTTTAATTTAAATAATTTAATATTTAAATATTACCAAATCGCAAAGAACAACAAAAAAAATTTAAGACAACAAAGTTTTTTGAATTGTTTTTTCCGATTGTTGCCATGGGAGCTATATGATATAGTCGCCCGATCGTTCCGACTTATATACTACCTGCAATAGAAAAACAACTTTTGGGAAAGTTTCATGCAGATAACTTTAAAACGGAGGGATTAGTTTGCGTAGAAACGTACGGACGGACAGACGGAGATGGCTAGATCGACTCTCCTGGTAATGCTGATCAAGAATATATATACCTTATAGGGTCGGAAATGTCTCCCATAGCCACTGAAAGTGTATAATAAATAATAGCTTAAGACTATTTTATAAACAAATTGCTCGGAAATTTTGGCTGGGCCAAACCTAATGAAAATTGGATAAAAAGAGTTGAATACATATGTATATAATGTGTATTTAATCAATAATTTCTTCTATTCTTCATTTTCATAAAAACTTTTGTCATATTTAAATTTAAATATGTAAGATCTCGAGACTAAAAATTGACGTCGGGGTTTTTTTATACCCTTGCAGAGGGTATTATAATTTTGGTCAAATTGTGCAACGCAGTGAAGGAGACATCTCCGACCCTATAAAGTATATATATTCTTGATCAGGATCACCTCCTGAGTTGATATAGCCATGTCCGTCTGTCCATCTGTCTGTCCGTCTGTCTGTTCGATTTCGGTCGAATTGATTGGCCAAAAATAAAACCCATAGAAAACCCAACTTCTTAACTTTACAAATACCAAAGTTATGGCATTTCCGATCAATCAGGTATATGGCACCTATAGGATATAGTCGATCGATCCCTGCCGTTCCGACTTATATACTGCGTGCAAAGGAAAGAAGGGACATGCTTATATCAACTCAGGAGGTGATCCTGATCAAGAATATATATTCTTTATAGGGTCGGAGATGTCTCCTTCACTGCGTTGCACACTTTTGACCAAAATTATAATACCCTCTGCAAGGGTATTAAAGTTTGGAGCAGATAGCTTTAAAACTGAAGGACTAGTTTGCGTAGAAAAGGACGGACGGACAGACGGACGGACAGAAAGACGGGCATGGGTAGATCGACTCTCGTGGTGATGCTGATCAAGAATATATATACTTTATATGTCTTCTTCAATGCGTTGCAAACTGTTGACTAAAATTATAACACCCTCTAAAAGCGTATAAAAACTCAGATATCTTAGCCAACTTCTTTAGTATAGTATCGCTTTTCATAATACTAAATCCAAAACATGAATACTCCCCATACAATACAGAAGAAAAATAAATCTAATGAAACTTACATAACACTTTACAATTATCACATTTACACAGATAATCCACATACAGACTACAACATCTACAACAAATACCATAACAACAATTATTTCTACAAAAAAACTAATAAACCCCATAACAACAATGCGCCGAGCGATCAAGTTCGTTTAGAGTCAATAAAACGGCAAATTTTGACGAAGCTTGGTCTTAGCCACAAGCCAAATGTATCCCATCCCCTACCTAAGCAATTTATTTGGGAAACAATATATCGTGCGGATGGTGGACAGATGATTATCAACAATGCATTTGAGAGCAGTAGAAATGATTTAGATCAACAAAATTCCATACCACGGACGTTAGCCCTACCAGAAATACATACGTTTAATGACCGTGGCGGACGTTCTTATCCTAGTATTGAGCGAGAAGCAAATCAACATCAATATCGATTACCGCTCGATTATACTTTGAACTCAAGTAGAGGCAATGTGTATAAAAAAGTATTGAGAAATCGTCCTGCAGGGCGAAAAGGGCATCAAATACAAAATGGCGAAGGAAAAAATGTATTTTTGAAAAGATGGCCAGAAAAACGGCAATTAAAAATGATTTCTCGGATTGCGTCTGAGTCTACGACGCAACTCAAAAGCCGCCTTAGCAGTTTTAGCAAGATGCAAAATGGACACAGCAGGAAAGATAATGTCATGAAAGGCAAACCAATGAATGCGAATGCGTTTAGAAAATCTACATATCTGTTAGATATAAATCGAAGTAGTGATAGTAGTGTCAATATTGGCATAAATGATGACATTCGGCGTAAGGCTCATGATTATTTTACCGATTACAGTGTTCAGACTCATGATAAAGGCCAGTACCTTGGAAGTATCTCTAGCATTGGATATCATCCAATGATCCAAAACATTGAAGATCAAAAACAGAAGAGACATTTTGAACCGGTTGTTCATGACCAGGAAAATATTGATCATGAAGACTTCTTTGGAAATACTCAAGAAATAATTACATTTGCAGAAGAAGGTAAGTCAGTATCGGTGGGAAAGGGACAACGTGGCAACAATAAAATTCTTTTAACCCATAAAGAATGTGTAAGAGAAAGAATATTTCGATATCTAACATAATTTTTTAAGATATATGAGGTGTATGAAATATAATTTTAAATACATTTTTCTCAAAATCAAGCTTCCAAAAATTATCCGACTACAAAACTTTATGGTTTAAATTAAATCTAAATGAAATATTATTAATGTTTATGTTTTAATTTAATTAATTTGTAGACTTGGCTTTTCGCCAAAAATAACGAATCCAAAATATGTTTTGTAGTTTTATTAATTGCAACATTTTTTTATTTTGTAAACTTTAAATGCGGTTTTTCTAAAACTACGTTTTGCACAGTTTTTAAAAATTATACCATTATAAAACTATTGCCTCAAATTAATACTAATTTGATTTTACTTTTTTATTTGCTTAACCCTGCTCTTAATCAGCGTCGACAAGAAATTACTCGCTCAGTTTAAATCTATCCCTCTCAATTTAGTTTTGTCCAAGTTGTTATTACTAAAATTCTTGATTCGTATAAGGAAATATTGGGATACGTATTTACTCAAACTAGTATAAGATTTTGAAATAAGAAAACGTATGAAATTTTTATATTTAGAAACTACTTTAAGATAAAACAAGAAAGGAAAGCTAACTTCGGGCGCAGCCGAAGTTGATATACCCTTGCAGAATACTCTGTAAATTTTATTCTCCAAAATTATTCATATGATGCATTCTTAATACTCATAAAAAATCCAAACTTCCTAACTTTAAAAACACCAAAGTTATGGCATTTCCAATCGTTCATATGAAATTTGGTAGGTCGGATTGATTGGCCAAAAATAAAACCCATAGAAAATCCAAACTTCCTAACTTTAAAAACACCAAAGTTATGGCATTTCAAATCGTTCAGTTATATGGCAGCTATAGGATATAGTCGGCCGATCCCGGCCGTTCCGACTTATATACTGCGTGCAAAGGAAAGAAGGGTGTGTGAAAAGTTTTAATTCGATAGCTTTAAAACTGAGAGACTAGTTTGCGTAGAAACAGACAGAAGGACAGACGGACATGGCTATATCAAATCAGGAGGTGATCCTGATCAAGAATATATATCCTTCACTGCGTTGCACACTTTTGACCAAAATTATAATACCCCCTGCAAGGGTATAATGATTTAAAGGTGAGTTAAAAGATACGATAAACTACGATTAATAAAGAAGTGAATATAAAAAGCATAACTCTCAAATTTGTACAAAAAATCTAAATTCCAGTTTGCCCGGAAAAGAAAGATCATTTTTCTACAGTTACGAAAATTACAAGAAACAAGAAAGGAAACAAACGTCGGCACGCCGGAGTTTATATACCCTTGCAGTTATGGAATTACGGTTTTAATTAAGTTGAAATCTGACAACAATATAATAAAGCTGCCATAGAAACGATGGCAAAATGAAGCGCAAAATTGACATAGCTTCATTGTTTTTAGTATTATTGGCAAAGAAATCGAAATGTAGTCGTTTTGTAATAACTGCGAGGGTATATCAACTTCGGATTGCCAAAGTATGCTTCTTTTCTTGTTTTGTTTTTAAATACTTAACAATTTGTATTTGTAACCGCTTATGCCCAGCTTGTCCTGGTTGACAGATAACAAATTAATAGCAGGCCAAAAAACTAATTAGCTTTTATCAGCAAAACACAGACAAATCAAACATATTCGGCCGGATTGGCAGACAGCTGTTTTAGTTGGAACTTATGATAAAATTAAAAAAAATGTTTTCTATGCAAATTAGAAAACACACACTTGCAAAATAAACAAATTAAATGTAAGAAATATTAACATGGAATACAACAATTGGAAACATTCTAATTTTTAGAAAATATGAGATTTTAAGCTAGGAAAATAATGTTGGGTATCGAAAATCAAGAAATATACATATGCTAAAAACCAAAATTAGCGTAAATTTATATAATAAACAGCAATTTAAAACTGATTGAAATTCGTTTTTAAAAACGATGCGTAGTAAAGAATAAGCAATCTTGTGTCATATTTTTCAAAGAAATAAACGATTTTTAATAAAATTGTAATAAAATAAAACCGCGCCTTCTTTTTAAGTTGATGGGCAACCCTATACATACAAATTATTCCATTTTTATTGTTGACAGAAAACAGAAATGCTTCTAATTTCTGAGTTTAAGTTCTCAGTGAATTTCCTAGTTTTGGCAATATTAATTATTCCTTTTTCATTTTTGGATTTTGGAATCCTAAACATAGTATTTTTTCATTTATTAATACGTAGTTTTATTACTTCTTATATTGTTTTCCTTCTTTTAGTTTCTGTATTTATTTTTTATTTTTACATAATCCCAAGAAAAAAATTTTGGATTCATTCAAGAAGAAAAATTTAGTTATATTTATGAAAAATCGACTCAATGTTAATTTTTCGATTTCGCGTAAAAATTGTCAATCTTTGCACAAATCGGTTGCAAAAATTCTGACGACTTTATTTAATATGTACATAGGTGCGATAGGAAAGACCGAAAAATTAAAACATACTCAGGACTGATGAAGTGAAAGACCCTTTCAATCGAATTCCAGCTATTCGATCTGCACAAATATGAACAAAATATTTTTTTTTAATTTCCCCAACGTCAATGTGAGAGCTAACATTAACAGGAATTTGGACATCCAGATAAGTCTTGTTCGACTTTTCGACAAAGATTAACAGGGATTTGGACACCCAAATAAGTCTTGTTCGACGTTTCGACAAAGATAAAAACGATTGTATCTTGGCTGTGTTCGCGCCAAAGTTTAAGCTTTACAGTTAAAGTATTGAATCTCAAGCAAAGGGTTGCTTTGATTGATTGAATCTTCTTTCTGTCTCTTGAAACCGTAATTTTGTCGAGTAGTTTATAGGGAGTATGGGTCTCGTGCTCACTTTGACGTTTGGGAATACCAAATGTCCGAGAAATTTGTCAGTGCGACGGGAAACCGGCTCTAAGTCGGCTTAACTGTTCTTTTAAAAGTATTTAATAAGCTTCCAGGTGTTATAACAATAAAATATTTGTTTACTGCCAAAAAAGTTTTTCCCAATCTTATGCCAATACTTATTAGGTAAAAATACAAATTATGAATATCACCAATTAATTTTTTTTTTCAATCCTGTTTTTCAATTTTTCAGATAACTCAGTTTTTGATTTTCAATTTCTAACATTTAGGATATAATTTTTTTTTAAAAACAATACCATGTTATTCTAGACAACAATTTACAAACCAACGAAAATTATCTATGATTTTTAAATAGTTCGAAAATCTATATTCTTAAATTCAGACAAATTTATATTTACTTCTATATCAATACAGATTTTTATAAATCATGGAGTTTTTTCTTCGATTGTATAATTTATGATTCCAAATCAAAAGCTGAAATTTGGTCCATTATTTAATAATATTCAACCATTATAATATATCTTATTTAAAGGAACACAATATCGACAATACCGAATACTTGAATTTGCGCCACAAAATCGCCGTGTTCCTAACCAAAAACTATCCATACGTAGCGCTCAGATTCACATACGGATCGACAAGCCACACAGTTTCTGGATCGAAAGAGCAAAAAATTTGCAGGAAGAGCATTTGGAAAATATTAAACGAAAATGGAGGGCAAATAAACCTCATCACAGAATTAAAATCTGGGTATTTCAATTATCAACAGCGATTAATATTACGGAAAAGGTATTATTAAGATTATTTTGTTGTAATTCTTAAGATTTTAACAAAATTGTTTATTAGGGACTAGACAAGGCTATCCTATTTCGTGCTTCTTTTGAAGTTAACACCAAACATCTAGGATGGCAAAAATTTGATCTGACCGAAACAATCCGTGAGTGGTATGGCCATAACAATAATGAAAAACTGCGACTATTGATTGATTGCACTGGATGCGGTGGTCGCTACTCACTACACCTATTCCAAACTTCAAAACTTAGAGATAACTCATCAGACTATTTAAGCCCTAATCCCAATAGACCATTTCTCGTACTTCATACGGAATCAGCACGTACAAGACGTGTACGAAGACGTGCTGTAGATTGTGGCGGTGCGTTAAGTGGACAATGCTGCAAAGAGTCATTTTATGTATCATTTAAGGCACTTGGTTGGGATGACTGGATTATTGCACCCAGAGGATACTTTGCAAACTATTGTAGAGGCGATTGCACAGGGTCGTTTCGGACACCCGACACTTTCCAAACATTTCATGCTCATTTTATAGAGGAGTATCGAAAAATGGGTCTCTTGAATGGCATGCGACCCTGTTGCGCCCCAATAAAATTCTCTAGTATGTCATTAATATACTATGGAGATGATGGAATCATTAAAAGAGACTTGCCAAAAATGGTTGTTGATGAGTGTGGATGCCCTTAGCGTAAGTTATTCTTATATCTTAATTCAATAAATTATTTTTAAATAAATTCTTTTCCACAGCTTGCTCGATATCTGCCTTTACATTTCCTATTTTCCGTCCGGTAAATATATACATAGATATCCTCGGTTATCTTCAAAGTCAAAACGGAAGTGTTTTAATATAAGAAATATGTTCTATTAAATTTTATTGAATCGATATGAAAATTATGTGTTATTAACATAGATTAGACTTATTGTATTAAACTTTAAGATAGGCTGATGACAATATTTGTATATTTACGAACAAACCCAAAATTGTGAAAGTGCCTAAATTAAATGAAATGTAAAACTTTAAGAATCATGGAACTAACACTAAAATATATTTGAATAAGGTAAAATCCGCTTTTAATAAATTTATAAACACTCAAAAATAACTTTAATATATATATGCACTAAGAACTAACATAAAATAGTAAGTTTTCACAACTTACTATATAATAAAATGTTTAGTTTGATTATTTTGAAACCTAATGTCGAAGAGCATACAAATTTATTTCAAATTACAGTTAAATAAAGCGTTGGTCTATCCATAAAATTTAAGGATTCAAATAAAGTAATAAAAACAAATATGTCGATATTTTCGGCATCTTTACCATCTCTACACATGTGTGCAACGTTATGGTAACCGTTGATTAAGAGAGATTGATATTTAAGAAAGAAAAAAGACAACAAGCTTTGAGTTTTTAAATCTTTGAAGCTCGCGAGAACATAAATGTATTAAACAAAACGTGGAAAGAGTCATGACTATAAAGCACTCAACTCCCCAATGACAACTTAGCTTTCGACATAGAAATGAGTCAGCTGAGCCACATGGCGACCGATTATGAGAGTGTCAAGCAACTTGGGCGGAGTTGCATTGAAAAATAAAAGCTGTGAGGGGCCCCAACTTTGACCATCGCCGGACTCTTTTCGGAATTAGAAGGTAACCACTTAGACGTGGACGTATGTGGGTATGCGCTCGTTGCGGAGAAAGCGGTAATTTCATACAATACTACTTGACTTCTGTTGGAATTTTGGCTTGTATGAGTGTTAACCATGGAGTGCTGCCATCAAAATGCACCGAAAACGTACAACGTACGTAATGCCCCCCTTCTGGATCGGAGAATGGAACCGTTCGCCTTTGCTTACTTGGATGACATCACCTTTCTAGGTGCTACGGAAGAGCGTAATTTCGCAAATCTAAGAAATGTACGTTCGTTAAGCAGAAATTTGTTTATCTCGAACACGTGATTAGCGGCGACGGAGTTCAGACTGACCACGAAAAGGTGCGACCTTTGACTGTATGGCTGAAAAAAGGACAGAAATGGACCTGGACACCCGAACAGGATGCTGCTATGAACGACATAGTGACGTATACATGTCCAGATTTCGACCAAAGTTTTTGTTAAAAACCGAAGCAACTGACGTCGGCTTGGGAGCGGTCCTAGCCGAGGAAAATAAAGGTCAGGAGAAGGTTATCGTGTCTCGGCATCATCTGAGTCATAGGAAAAATGCGGTGTTATCTGAAGCGGTTGAATTCTATCGAGAGCCCTTCTGTCCGAACAGGTCGACGAGGTCGACTTCCCGTGTAATCTCTGTTTTCCGTAAAGCCCGTGCCGTACACGATTGTCATGATGCCCCGACTACTGGTCTTTCAGGTGTCTCTGCTAAATATCGGATGTTGCCACCTATGGCTTAGAGGTAGAGAAACGTCGATGTTCACGGACATAAATGTTTTCATTATTTTTCGTGAAATACATCGAAAGTCTAGTGCGACGGTCGGATATGATTTGGCCAGCTTTGCTAAAAAGTCGTTCCGACCCACACGAAGAAGCGGGAACAAAAAAATATTTGAGGCATCATCGGTAGAAATCTAAGATAACACAATTTGTTGCTAAATTGTTGTGAAAAAATGTATTAGTTTATACATTCTTACCTCTTAATACGCTACTGGATCCCACTTTTCGGCCTGGTTTTCCTTCTCCACATATTGCATAAATAGGATTTTGGGTTCAAATTTTTTCGCAAAAATAAAAATCTGGTTGGTTTCTCTGTTCGTTATCGTGGAATGGTTAGGAATGTGGAGCTAAGCTCTTTATGTAAAGCTTTAGCCGGTTAGTCAAAGTTGGATTGGCTGAGAAATCCTACATTTTTAAAGCGAGGATCAAGGAGGGTAGCAATTCCTGGAATGGCTTGAGACTCAGAATCTTCCAGGTAATTCTAACCAATAGTACCTTTCGCAGTTTTCGATCTATAATTCAAGGCATTCATTTTATGATAAAGCTAGTATATAAACGGAATTATAATAGAAACTGTCATGTAGACATTGGTTGAAACTAATTGGCTTGCCAACCGGTCGGGTATTCCTTAAACTGGATCGGGGACCTTAGCATGTGCCGGCTGCCAGTACCGGGCGTGGTAACCAGGGGGGAAAGACTGGGTATTTTTACCACGAGGGATCTTGCGTCTTCGGACACATGGTAGTAAAAGTGGTCGACCTCCACATACAGTCCTTCTCCGCCTAAGCGACTTGGTGTTCGTGTTTCATAAGCATTAGATTTTGAGGAGTCTTAAACTCCCCAGAAATCCCAATGCAGGTGATCGGCCTAGCAACAGCGGAGGAGGCGAGAAAGCCGGAGAAATGAAGAGCATCCAGGTCAAACGGGAAACATTCGGACCTTGGACCCTCATATGGCAAGGGCAACGAGGTCATACGGTGAATTGGCGGACTTCGGACCCGCCTAAAGAGGACACACCGTGAACTAACGGAACCTCGATGGACCTTGGAACCGCGCCCGGCAAGGGCAACGGGGTCATACGGTAAATTGGCGGACTTCGGACCCGCCCAAAGAGGACACACCGTGAATTAACGGTACCTCAGTGGACCTTGGACCCGAGGGAAATAACGGCACCTAAGATCGCAAAGTCGAGACGCCGAACGACGACAAGTCTACAAGGCTGAGGCTACAACGCTGAGATCCAACGGTGCTAGGTCGTGGTAAAATCAAACTTAGGGAGTCCTTGCGCGGGGTCAGGCGATAAAGGTGGCTAGGCGATAAGGGAGAACTTTGTTCTACCTGCTAGGCGATACACCTTGCCGACAAAGTCCTGGCTGAACTCCGGAAGCCAGGCGATAAAGGTGGCTAGGCGATAAGGCGTAACTTCGGTTCACCTGCTAGGCGACACACCTTGCCGGCCCCGGTAGGGAAGCTCGTATAACATCCAGGGTTTGTAGTGGAGCCGTCCCGATCTCAGTCACCCGGAGCAGCAAGCCGAAGCAGCGCAGTAGCAGGCCAGGAACGACGCAGCGGTAAGCCAGGAGCGACGCAGCGGTAAGCCAGGAGCGACGCAGCAGAACGCCAGGAGCAGAGCAGCAGCGAGCCAGGAGCAACGCAGCAGGAGACAGCGACAACGGGCAGCAGAATAATAGCAATAAGGATATATTTTAGAGAATCAATAAACCAGCACCAACCTAATCATTTCTGGCGTTATCCTTTGGTCACGGGCTGTCACTCAATATAAATTTGGTGGAACGAACGCACAACCTCTCTGAGCTAGCCACACGTTTACGTAGCGAGCAGAAACTAAAGAATCAGGTCGTTACATCTGGCGCCCAAGAGTGATTGTCCTGACCAAGGAAACAAAAGTTCCGAGATGGGGAAGTCCTGGATTTATAATCTCAGGAAGGAGGACTTCGACGAGGTGAGTCAAGTTCTGGGAATAGAACTGGAGGGCTCAGTCGAGTCGATGAGGAAGACTCTGGGAGACTTCGTCGACCAGACGGTAGAGGAGCCGGACATCGCCGATTTGGTAACGGGCCTGGAAAAGAAATTCCGGAAAATGCCCACGCCAAAATTCAAGCTCACAACCGCAAGTGCCGAGGGCCTGATAGCGAGCTTGGATGTGTCGAGCATCGCAAGCCACGCAAGCCGGCAGCGGGAGAATAGCCGGGAAAGAAAGGAGAGTTCCAGGACGCACACGAAAGACTACGCGAAGGTGGCCAAGCAGGTCCGGGAGTGGAATTTCCGCTACGACGGAAACGACAAGCCGCTGGAATTTCTGTTGCAAGTGGAATGGTCAGTCGTGACTTACGGTCTCGACATAAACCAGATCCCACGAGCAATGCCGGAGCTGCTACAAGGCAGAGCCTTAAAGTGGTTCATCGCCAACAATCGGCACTGGGAGACCTGGGGAGACTTCATATACAGCTTCCAAAATTACTTTCTTCCCCGAGGGTACATGGCGAAGCTGGCGGACCAGGTCAGACAGAGGAAGCAAGCCTACGGGGAAAGCTTCAAAGATTTTATGGTGGACATGCAGACCCTGATGCGGCCACTGAATATGTCGACCAAAGAAACGCTGAAGAGGATAAAAGAGAACAGCACGCCGGCACTCCGAATGTTCGTTCGCCCATATGAATGTCGAAATTGGGATACCTTGATGGCGCTGGCAGACGAGTTTGAGGAGCTCGACCAGTAGCGGGAGAAATTCGAGCTGGAAAACAATCCCCGCAAGCAGCAAGGGCAGAGCCACCCAGTACCAAGGCCAAGATCAGGCCAGGGTGCGGTGTGCAGGCGGTGCCAGGAGGACCCGGAGGCACAACCACGAAGTACGCCGCGCGGCCACGAACCAGCAAACAATCGCGGCGGATACGTAGCAAATCCTACCCAGGCCTGCCGCAGATGCGGGGGTCCAGACCACTGGGCGAAAGAATGCCGAAACCAACGGCTTACGTTCTGGTGGCGATGCGGAAGAATAGGAGTTCGGACGGTTCAGTGCTGTTCCGGGTCGGGAAACGCCCAGCGACCCCAGCCTCCGCGGGGCGGCGGATCCCTGGATCGCAAGGTGCTGCCTTTCGAAATTAATGGGCGACCTGCAGGCGGAAGAAATGCAACTGTCCGCCACGGTGCTCATAGGTGAAAGTAAAATTAAGGCCACGGTGGATACCAGCGCCACGGCGAGTTTCATCAGCGAAGAGCTGGCGGACAGGCTGCAGGCGGCAGGAAGGGTCGGACCCACGAGAAGGCAAGTACGGATGGCAGACGGTCGCTGCGGGGAAATAAGATCACAGCTGGAGACCAACATTGGACTGGGCACGAGCTGCTGATTTTGCCAGGACTGATCGACGCCCTGGTGTTGGGATGGAATTTCCTCACCAGAATCGGGGCCGAAGTCGAGTGCGCAGGACACAGCGCGTCGATACGGGCAAAGAATAGACGAGGAGGATGGCTGGAGGAGAAACTGTCAGTGGCAATATTTGAAACACCCAAAAGATTTGCGGAAAAGGATGTGGAGGGATTTCTAAAAGCCGAGTTGGACGAACTGAAAGGAACAAAGGGAACATCCAACGTGGCCGTACATAGGATCACCATGAAGAACGACCAACCAGTCAAATAGCGGTACTATCCTAAAAATCCAAAAATGCAGGGTGAGATAAATACCAAGGTAGATGAGCTGCTGGAAAAAGGATGTATCGAGCCGTCCAGGAGTCCCTACAGATCACCAATAGTCATGGTGAGGAAGAAAACTGGAAAGTGGAGGCTGTGTGTGGATTTCCGGCAAATAAACGCGAGGTCCGTAAAGGACGCATACCCAATGCCGATGATAAATTACATCCTGGACCAGCTGCGGGAGGCGAAGTACATCAGCAGTCTCGACTTAAAGGACGGTTACTGGCAGATCCCCTTGGAGGCAGACAGCAGGCAGTACACGGCGTTTACTGTACCAGGGAAGGGCCTGTTCCAATGGAAGGGTATGCCATTTGGCCTGCACTCCGCGTCGGCCACATTCCAGGAGGCATTGGATCAGGTCATTGGACCAGAAATGATGCCGCACGCTTTCGCGTATCAGGACGACATTATCGTCATCGGACGAACGCTAGAAGAGCATATGGAAAACCTGAAGGAAGTGTTTAGGAGACTACGGGCTGCCAACCTGAAAGTAAATGCGGAAAAATGCAAATTTTTTAGAAAGGAACTGCAATACTTGGGGCATCGCTTAACAGACCAAGGCATCGGAACAGACCCAGAAAAAGTGTCGGCAATTGCCTTAATAAAACCCCCGGCCATCGTTAAGGAGTTGCGACAATACTTGGGAGTGGCATCGTGGTACAGGCGTTTTGTGCCAGATTTTGCAACGTTGGTGCATCCATTGAATAGCCTGCTCCGAAAAAGCACAAAATGGGAGTGGACAGAGGACCATCAACAGGCGTTTGAAGCTGTCAAGGCCAGGCTAATCGGAGACCCAATCTTAGCATGCCCAGATTTCACAAAGACGTTTGTGCTGCAGACCGACGCCAGTGATTACGGGCTCGGTGTTATTCTCACACAGAATTCCGACCAAGGCGAGAGGGTGATCTCGTATTCCAGTAGGTCCCTGAATGGATCGGAATGAAATTTCTCAGCGACTGAGAAGGAATGCCTGGCAATTGTGTGGGCATTACGCAAGTTAAGGCCATACTGGGAGGGCTACCACTTCGAAGTGATCACGGATCATATGGCACTGAATTGGTTGAATAGCATCGAGAGCCCAACCGGAAGAATCGCACGATGGGCGCTGGAACTACTGCAATATGACTTTGAGATCGCGAACAGAAAGGGCCAGCTGAATATAGTAGCAGACGCACTATCGCAACAGCCACTGCCAGAAACGTGTCGACGGGTAAAAACACATGAACAGCATAAGGAAACCGGCGAGTGTAACTGGATAAGGCATATGCGGAGCAAGATATCCTAAAATCCCCAAAAATATCCAGACTACATGACGGAAGCCGACCAGCTATATCGACACATACCGCACAGAGCGGGCAACGAGGATGTCATATCATGGGAGCTGTGCGTGCCAACGGGGTCCAGGCGAAGGGTAATGTCGGAGAACCACAACTCACCGACAGCTGGCCACATGGGCAGTCGGAAGACAATTGCCAGAGTCGCAAAAAGTGGCCGGAACTGCAGTTGGCCGTGAATACGACCGTGTCTGAATCCACGGGATATTCGCCCGCCTTTATTACGCAAGGAAGAGAGCCCAGGTTACCCAGCGCACTGTACGACGAAGGAACAATCGGCACAGGAAGGCAAACTCAAACTCCGGCCGAGAACACACAGAAGCTGAAAGAAATCTTTGAGCTGGTGAGGCGAAATATGGAAAAGGCAGCGCAGGATCAGGCACGCCACTACAATCTCCGTAGACGCTCATGGAAACCCAACATCGGTGACACAGTCTGGGCTAAGGAACACCATCTGTCCAAGGCTGCAGAAGGATTCGCCGCAAAATTGGCACCAAAGTACGACGGGCCGTTTAAGATAATGAATTTTAATTCGCCGGTGATATGCAATTTGCGGCATGAAAATACTGCCAAAGAAAAAACTGCCCACATTAGCCAATTAAAACAACAATGCATTGGTGGCCAGAACCGAGGATCAAAGTCGGACTTAGCGGGGGCGTACTGTAAATTCAAAGAGAGGGCGATACGCAGTATCGAACGCACACAGATGCGTTAGGAGCGCGAGAGCGGAAGTGGGAGGGTAATAGGATGCGGATACCGTTACCGGGTAACGCACACCAAAGAGAGGACCCGTTGGAGCCCCGTAGCAAGGGAGAGTCCAAAGGCCGCCGCGGACAACGGAACCAGGAAACAACGGAAACCGAGGTGGCGCGAGCGCCACAAGACGGACCTATTTAAATCAGGTCGCCAAGATGAGTACAAGCAACAGCAGCAGCAGTAAGTCCATGAGGGGAGAGGAGCGGGCAGGCAGCACTGGGCAACAGCCAGCGGCCAGATGGAGGCGGGACTCAGGTTCCGCACTCCAGCTGCTGGCGTCCCCCCTAGTGTCGCGGTCCCCGTCGCCGAACCCAGAGACGGAGGACGAAGGTCGGATCTCCGACGTGGAGCTGGAGGAGGAGGAGGAGGCCGGAGTCCGCCCGGCAGGGCAGGAGGCCGAGGTGGCAACCATCGACCTGTCTTCGTCCGAGGAGGAGGAGGAGGAAGACAAGGACGAGGAGGACGAGCCACGCCGGGCAGCGAAGGCACGGATGGCATTTCGGAGGATCCGGAAGGCCGCAGCCGGACACGGGCGGATCCGCCTGGGCGACGCAGCGCTATCGGGCCGCCCGGAGGAGCTGAGGCCGGAGGTGGTGCGAAAAGTATTCGCGCATCGGGCGGTGGCACGGGCAGCCGCCGCAGCCAGGGAGTGGAAGAAGCGGCTGGATGAGGCCGAGGCCGAGGAGGCGGCAATATGGGCACAGCCGGGCCCCCCGGAGCAGCCGCCGCCGCTGTCGCAGCCACCGCCACCACCGTCGCTATCGCAGCCACCGCCACCACCGTCGCCACCGCTGTCGCAGCCACCGCACCACCGTCGCCGCCGCTGTCGCAGCCACCGCCACCACCGGAGGAGCTGAGGCCAATATTCGCAGCACGGGCGGAGGTGGTGCGAAAAGTATTCGCGCATCGGGCGGTGGCACGGGCAGCCGCCGCAGCCAGGGAGTGGATGGAGCGGCTGGATGAGGCCGAGGCCGAGGAGGCGGCAATATGGGCACAGCCGGGCCCTCCGGAGCAGCCGCCGCCGCTGTCGCAGCCACCGCAACCACCGTCGCCACCGCTGTCGCAGCCACCGCCACCACCGTCGCCGCCGCTGTCGCAGCCACCGCCATCGCCACCTCCATCCGAGGCATGTCGCCATGGAGCGGAGACGCCACCGCCGCAATGGGTGGCAACACCAACACCGTTGCCAGCAAAACGGCTCGGCGGAGAGCCGGAGGTCTGGGAGAAGGGGCCCTGGGTGTGGCCGTAACCAGGAGAGCCAGCCGCACGGCCGCCCAAATTCGCCAGGCTGTCGTCGTGTCCGGAGCCGCGGTCCCCACCAGCAAAGACGTCGATAAGCCGACAACAGTCTGCGGATAGCAGCCGTTGGAGGAGGTGGCCGAGGAAGGGTGGCCGCCCAGGGTGGCAGCCGAAGCCAACAGGCAGCTAAGGAGAGCCCAGAGCAGCCGCTGGACCAAACTGCTGGTAGTGGGCATGATACAATAACATAAGGTAGTCTCGTCGGCTGTCTAAACGTTCGGGTTTTGTCTGCGGACGAATTTTTTACGAAATTAACCCTTGAGCAACATGACATTTTGCAATGTGTGCCGCAAACACGTCGATGGCGTAAAATGTGGTAGTACTTATGTAGATGAAGTGTCTCACGGGGGACTCATGAAACCGTCTGCCCAGTTCGTTGAAAAAATAAATCAATTAGAACTTATATTTGTACACTGACGACGATACATTGTACATGTACATTGACGATACTTTTAAAATAACAAAAAATGTAAAAGAAACTTTAATAATCGCAGCTGAAAATGTTAAAATAAGTTTAGACATAAAAATATTTTTTTTTAAGATTAGAATATATTTTAGAATTAAGAATCTTAACAAAAGACTCAGCATTCAGAGACAAAAGCAACGCCTAATTTCAAATTCAAAATTATTTAATTTTTAATAATTATAAAAAAAAATTAAACTCCTTTTATTATGAAAGGCAAAAAAAAAACCCCCCTGAACATTTAAGGGTTAATCCACCCATTCTATTGTCGCTCTGCTCGCACTTACTAAACAGTTCCCATCTCACTCGCACTCATTGTTATAATAGTACCGAATTTTTCCGACGAGACTACCTTATGTTATTGTATCATGGTAGTGGGTGGCGTCATTTGGGAGTAAGGGAGTTGCCGTACATAGCAAATAGGGACGGGGGCGCCGAGTCAGGCGGTCGATCGATAGTTGCGATCGATGGGTAGCACAATTGGTTATTGCTACGTTCAAACGCAACTTAAGACAACAAAACGGCAACGACGATGGCAACACTGGAACCCACAATCGATAAACGCGATCGTGGTGAGATTCCAGGGAGTTGCCGGACCGAGGGAAAACGGAATGGTGACATTTAGTTTGGGGAAATGTCTGGGCGGGAAAATTCGAATTCCACGCAGTGGAACTGGGAACTGTCTGGGAACTGTCTGGGGAACTGGGAACTGTCTGGGGAACTGGGAACTGTCTGGGGAACGGGGAATTGTCTGGGGAACAGGGCAACAGTCTGGGGAAATAATCTTTCAAGGAGCTGCATGGAAAAGGCTTTTAGGGAAACAGTCGCGGGAAAGTTCAAGTCTTTCAAGGAGCTCTACGAGTAAAGTCTTTTAGGAAAACAGTCTGGGGAAAGGTTAAGACTTTCGGGGAACTGTCTGGGGAACATCAAACATGCAATTCAGGCGGGGCATTCGAGTAGTCTACACATCAAGGGCGGGAAGTCACCACTTTCATTACGTTTCCGAAGGAAGGGGGAAATGTGAGGAGTCTTAAACTCCCCACAAATCCCGATGCAGGAGATCGGCCTAGCAACAGCGGAGGAGGCGAGAAAGCCGGAGAAATGAAGGGCATCCAGGTAAAACGGGAAACATTCGGACCTTGGACCCTCATATGGCAAGGGCAACGAGGTCATACGGTGAATTGGCGGACTTCGGACCCGCCTAAAGAGGACACACCGTGAACTAACGGAACCTCGATGGACCTTGGAACCGCGCCCGGCAAGGGCAACGGTAAATGTGAGGAGTCTTAAACTCCCCACAAATCCCGATGCAGGAGATCGGCCTAGCAACAGCGGAGGAGGCGAGAAAGCCGGAGAAATGAAGGGCATCCAGGTCAAACGGGAAACATTCGGACCTTGGACCCTCATATGGCAAGGGCAACGAGGTCATACGGTAAATTGGCGGACTTCGGACCCGCCCAAAGAGGACACACCGTGAATTAACGGTACCTCAGTGGACCTTGGACCCGAGGGAAATAACGGCACCTACAGCGCCTATAAATAGGACGGCGCAAGCGCAGCTCGGGACAGTACGAGTGCGAGAATCAGAGCGAGTGCTTGAACGCGGAATAAGTACAAATCGAAACCGAAGTGCCCAAGGATCAAGATCGCAAAGTCGAGACGCCGAACGACGACAAGTCTTCAAGGCTGAGGCTACAACGCTGAGATCCAACGGCTAGGTCGTGGTAAAATCTAACTTAGGGAGTCTTTGCGCGGTGTCAGGCGATAAAGGTGGCTAGGCGATAAGGGAGAACTTTGTTCTACCTGCTAGGCGATAGACCTTGCCGACAAAGTCCAGGCTGAACTCCGGAAGCCAGGCGATAAAGGTGGCTAGGCGATAAGGCGTAACTTCGGTTCACCTGCTAGGCGACACACCTTGCCGGCCCCGGTAGGGAAGCTCGTATAACATCCAGGGTTTTTGGTGGAGCCGTCCCGATCTCAGTCACCCGGAGCAGCAAGCCAAAGCAGCGCAGTAGCAGGCAAGGAGCGACGCAGCGGTAAGCCAGGAGCGACGCAGCAGCTCGCCAGGAGCAGAGCAGCAGCGAGCCAGGAGCAACGCAGCAGAAGACAGCGACAACGGGCAGCAGAATAATAGCAATAAGGCTATATTTTAGAGAATCAATAAACCAGTACCAACCTAATCATTTCTGGCGTTATCCTTTGGTCACGGGCAGTCACTCAATATAAATTTGGTGGAACGAACGCACAACCTCTCTGAGCTAGCCGCACGTTTACGTAGCGAGCAGAAACTAAAGAATCAGGTCGTTACAAGATCCGATTGTATGTCTAAACTGAGGAAAATTTTGCTATATTGCAGGCATAACGTCATCTGCGTACATGAGGACATGAGGAGATCGTTAATGTGCTTTGTGGTGCACCTGAAGTAGATCGGAGTAAATTAGAGATAATGCTTTAAAGGGTACTTTTTGTATCCTACCACTTAGATAACTTAAAATCCATTAATGAGTATGTTGTGAGGAAGAACTGGACAAATAGATTGGTAATTGCCCAATTGGTTTTTGGCGTAGAATTTTCAAATGATGTCGATGCTGGGTAACAGGCTTTTTTACGCTTTGTGTTAACAAAATTATATAACAACTTCCAAAGTTATGGCATTTCCGATCGGTCAGTTATATGGCAGATATAGGATATAGTCGGCCGATCCTTATGAAATTTGGTAGGTCGGATTAATTGGCCGAAAATAAAACCCATATAAAACCCATACCAAAGTTATGGCATTTCCGATCCCGGCCGTTCCCGGCCGTTCCGACTTATATGCTACGTGCAAAGGAACGAAGGGTGTGTGCAAATTTTAAATTCGATATCTTTAAAGCGTTTGATTCAGTAAATCAATCGCTTCTTGTATTAAAGCTAGACTTATTAGGGTTTCCATGTGATCTTCTAACATGGATCTCAAGTTATCTGAGTGGTAGGACTCAACGAGTCCTCTTTAAAAACTCGATCTCTGATTTGATCCGAGTTACTTCTGGCGTCCCACAAGGAAGCCACCTTGGCCCACTTCTTTTTACTTTATTTATAAACGATCTCCCTCTAGTCTTGACAAAGTCGCGTGTCCTTATGTACGCAGATGACGTTAAGCTATGCCTGCAATATAACGAAATTTCTAGCATTTCAGACTTACAATCTGACCTAAACGCTTTTCAAACATGGTGTTGTGAAAATCTTTTGGATTTAAATAGCGCTAAGTGCAAAGTAATGACATTTTTTTCGGGTGAACCCACAATAAGCAACGTATACGCTGGGTGGTTGCGCGTTGTCTAGAATTACGCATGTTGATGACCTTGGCGTCCTCCTTGACCCTAAACTTAAGTTTTGTGACCATATTACTTCTATGGTGAATAAAGCCAGGGGAGTACTTGGATTTATTAAAAGGTGGTCAAAGGAATTCGATGATCCCTATGTTACAAAGACTCTGTTTATTTCACTAGTCCGTCCAATCCTGGAGTACTGTTCTGCAGTTTGGAGTCCTCAGTATGGTGTACATATAGACCGGATAGAGTCTGTGCAAAAGAACTTTTTATTATTTGCTCTACGGGGCCTTAACTGGAATGCAAGCCTTATTTTACCATCCTACTCTAGTAGACTTCTCCTAATTAATCTACCATCCTTAGTAAACCGTAGAACGATGCTTGGCACAACTTTTATCTATAAACTTATTCACGGGGATGTGGAGAGTCCCGAGTTACTGGGTCGCATAAGCTTCTCCGTGCCTAATAGAATTACCAGGAACTATATTCCACTTACATTAAATATTTGTAGATCTAACTTTGATATGCATGAACCGTTTAGAGTACTGTGTAACGACTATAATAGACTATACCACATTATTTCTACTACCGACTCTTTGCCAAGCCTAAAATCATTAATTTTATCTTACTTAGCACACAATTAGTATTAGTATTAGTCTCGTACGTATTTCTAACTTAGTCTGTCCGCTTCTACATTGTGCTTTTAACTTCTCGCGATCTCGTTTTTACGCCTATTAGGCTCCGCGCGTAACAAGCACTGCTTGGTGTCGTAAGGGCCACTTGTTTGCGCTGATCATAGTGCATCAACGTCCGAAAAAAAAAAACTGAGAGACTAGTTCGCGTAGAAACAGACAGACGGACAGACAAACAGACAGACAGACGGACTTGCTTATATCAACTCAGAACGCAATCCCGATCAACAATATATATACTTTATAGTGTCGGAGATGACTCCTTCACTGCGTTGCACACTTTTGACCAAAATTATAATAAATAATTATAATAACCTCCAATAATAACTCTGTTAAGTGTTCCACACGAATATGAGCCTGTTATACTCTTCTTTTAAAAGCAAAATTAATGTGCTGCATTGTAGTCGCCAGCTGCTTTAAAGTGGCTTATTAGGTCAACGAATTTTACAAATTGCAACAACAACATCGACGGACTCCGTCACCAACAACGCGATATGAAATTCGTTGTCGACTTCTGCAGCGCGGCATAAAATTGTAAGTACGAGGGTCAATATCGGCAGTTGTAAACAACAACAAGAAAGGAAAGCTAACTTCGGGCAGAGCCGAAGTTGATATACCCTTGCAGAATACTCTGTAAATTATACTCTCCAAAATTATTCATATGATGCATTCTTAATACTCATAAAAATCCCAACTTCCTAACTTTAAAACAAGAGAGAACGCTATAGTCGGGTGCCCCGACTATCAGATACCCGTTACTCAGGTAATGGGAGTGCGAGGGAGATGGAGATAGAAACTTTGATCACGCATAACTTTTTAACGAATGGTCCGATTTGAAAAATTTCTTCTACATTTCGATAGGTATTGATAAACACAACAAAACTGCATTTTTACTTTTCCGAAATATTTAAATTTTTAAAATCGTATATAAGCGATTGTGGGCGTTAAAGGGGGCGTGGCACCATTTTGAAACAAACTTGCGCTGCATAGGAACTTCTAAAATCTACATGCAAAATGCCAATCTTCTAGCTTTTATAGTTTCCGAGATCTCAGCGTTCATACGGACAGACAGACAGACGGACATGGCTAGATCGACTCGGCTAGTGATCCTGATCAAGAATATATATACTTTATAGGGTCGGAAACGCTTCCTTCCAGCTGTTACATACTTTTGCACGAATACAATATACCCTTTTACTCTACGAGTAACGAGTATAAACACCAAAGTTATGACATTTCCAATCGTTCAGTTATATGGCAGCTATAGGATATAGTCGGCCGATCTTTATGAAATTTGGTAGGTCGGATTGGCTGGCCAAATATAACACCCATAGAAAATCCCAACTTCCTAACTTTACACACACAAAAGTTATGGCATTTCCGATTAATCAGTTATATGGTGGCTATAGGATATAGTCGGCCGATCCTTATGACATTTGGTAGGTCGGATTGACTGGCCAAATATAAAACCCATAGAAAATCCCAACTTCCTAACTTTACAAACACCAAAGTTATGGCATTTCCGATCATTCAGTTATATGGCAGCTATAGGATATAGTCGGCCGATCCCGGCCGTTCCGACATATATACTGCGTGCAAAGGAAAGAAGGGTGTGTGCAAAGTTTCAATTCGATAGCTTTAAAACTGAGAGACTAGTTTGCGTAGAAACAGACAGACGGACATGGCTATATCAACTCAGGAGGTGATCCTGATCAAGAATATACTTGTATATACTTTATAGGGTCGGAGATGTCTCCTTCACTGCGTTGCACACTTTTGACCAAAATTATAATACCCTCTGCAAGGGTATAACAAGCGGGTCCGGCTATAAGGACTGGCATGGATCGCTAAATAAACCTGGACAAGTTGTCCAAAAGAAGTCAAAGAACAAGAAAGGAAAGCTAACTTCGGGCGGAGCCGAAGTTGATATACCCTTGCAGAATACTCTGTAAATTATATTCTCCAAAATTATTCATATGATGCAACTTAATACTCATACAAAATCCCAACTTTCTAACTTTAACAAGAGAGAACGCTATAGTCGGGTGCCCCGACTATCAGATACCCGTTACTCAGGTAAAGGGAGTGCGAGGGAGATGGAGATAGAAACTTTGATCACGCATAACTTTTTAACGAATGGTCCGATTTGAAAAATTTCTTCTACATTTCGATAGGTATTGATAAACACAATAAAACTGCATTTTTACTTTTCCGAAATATTAAAATTTTTAAAATCGTATATAAGCGATTGTGGGCGTTAAAGGGGGCGTGGCACCTTTTTGAAACAAACTTGCGCTGCGTAGGAACTCCTAGAATCTGCATGCAAAATGCCAATCTTCTAGCTTTTATAGTTTCCGAGATCTCAGCGTTCATACGGACGGACAGACAGACGGACAGACAGACGGACAGACGGACAGACGGACATGGCTATATCGACTCGGCTAGTGACCCTGATCAAGAATATATATACTTTATAGGGTCGGAAACGCTTCCTTCTAGCTGTTACATACTTTTGCACGAATACAATATACCCTTTTACTCTACGAGTAACGGGTATAAAAACACCAAAGTTATGGCATTTCCATTCGTTCAGTTATATGGCAGCTATAGGATATAGTCGGCCGATCCTTATGAAGTTTGGTAGGTCAGATTGATTGGCTAAAAATAAAACCCATAGAAAATCCCAACTTCCTAACTTTACAAACACCAAAGTTATGGCATTTCCTATCAATCAGTTATATGGCGGCAATAGGATATAGTCGGCCGATCCTTATAAAATTTGGTAGGTCGGATTGATTGGCCAAATATAAAACCCATAGAAAATCCCAACTTCCTAACTTAACAAACACCAAAGTTATGGCATTTCCGGACAGACGGACAGACGGACAGACGGACAGACGGACATGGCTATATCGACTCGGCTAGTGACCCTGATCAAGAATATATATACTTTATAGGGTCGGAAACGCTTCCTTCTAGCTGTTACATACTTTTGCACGAATACAATATACCCTTTTACTCTACGAGTAACGGGTATAAAAACACCAAAGTTATGGCATTTCCATTCGTTCAGTTATATGGCAGCTATAGGATATAGTCGGCCGATCCTTATGAAGTTTGGTAGGTCAGATTGATTGGCTAAAAATAAAACCCATAGAAAATCCCAACTTCCTAACTTTACAAACACCAAAGTTATGGCATTTCCTATCAATCAGTTATATGGCGGCAATAGGATATAGTCGGCCGATCCTTATAAAATTTGGTAGGTCGGATTGATTGGCCAAATATAAAACCCATAGAAAATCCCAACTTCCTAACTTAACAAACACCAAAGTTATGGCATTTCCGATCAATCAGTTATATGGCAGCTATAGGATATAGTCGGCCGATCCTTATGAAATTTGGTAGGTCGGATTGATTGGCCAAATATAAAACCCATAGGAAATCCCAGCTTCCTAACTTTACAAACACCAAAGTTATGGCATTTCCGATCAATCAGTTATATGGCAGCTATAGGATATAGTCGGCCGATCCCGGCCGTTCCGACATATATACTGCGTGCAAAGGAAAGAAGGGTGTGTGCAAAGTTTCAATTCGATAGCTTTAAAACTGAGAGACTAGTTTGCGTAGAAACAGACAGACGGACAGACGGACAGACAGACGGACAGACGGACAGACGGACAGACGGACATGGCTATATCAACTCAGGAGGTGATCCTGATCAAGAATATATATACTTTATAGGGTCGGAGATGTCTCCTTCACTGCGTTGCACACTTTTGACCAAAATTATAATACCCTCTGCAAGGGTATAATAACAAGGAGTCATTTTGGACCCTATAAAGTATATATTTTCCTAATCAGCATCAGCAGGAGAGTCGATATAGCCATGTGACTTGGCGACTATGTCATATAGCTCCCATAGGAACGATCGGAAAGAGAATTCAAAAAAATTATAACTTTGTTGTTATACCCTTGCAGAGGGTATTATAAGTTCAGTCAAAAGTTTGCAACGCAGTGAAGGAGACATTTCCGACCCTATAAAGTATATATATTCTTGATCAGCATCACCAGGAGAGTCGATCTAGCCATGTCCGTCTGTCCGTCTGTCCGTCCGTCTGTCCGTCCGTCTGTCCGTCTGTCCGTCCGTTTCTACGCAAACTAGTCCCTCAGTTTTAAAGCTATCTGCTTGAAACTTTCCCAAAAGTTGTCTTTCTATTGCAGGTAGTATATAAGTCGGAACGAGCCGGATCGGGCGACTATATCATATAGCTGCCATATAACTGAACGATCGGAAAAGCCATAACGTTGGTGTTTTTAAAGTTAGGAAGTTGGGATTTTCTATGAGTTTTATTTTTGGCCAATTAATCCGACCTACCAAATTTCATAAGGATCGGCTGACTATGAAATTTGCAGAGGGTATTATAATTTTGGTCAAAAGTGTGCAACGCAATGAAGGAGACATCTCCGACCCTATAAAGTATATATATTCTTGATCAGGATCACCTCCTGAGTTGATATAGCCATGTCCGTCTGTCTGTCCGTCTGTCTGTTTCTACGCGAACTAGTCTCTCAGTTTTAAAGCTATCGAATTGAAACTTTGCACACACCCTTCTTTCCTTTGCACGCTGTATATAAGTCGGAACGGCCGGGATCGGCCGACTATATCCTATAGCTGCCATATAACTGATTGATCGGAAATGCCATAACTTTCGTGTTTGTTTATATCAACTCAGAACGCAATCCCGATCAACAATATATATATACTTTACGGTGTCGGAGATGACTCCTTCACTGCGTTGCACACTTTTGACCAAAATTATAATAACCTCTGCAAGGGTATAAAAAGTAAGATTGACGAGTTAACCAATAATAACTCTGTTAAGTGTTCCACACGAATATGAGCCTGTTATACTCTTCTTTTAAAAGCAAAATTAATGTGCTGCATTGTAGTCGCCAGCTGCTTTAAAGTGGCTACCTATTAGGTCAACGAATTTTACAAATTGCAACAACAACATCGACGGACTCCGTCACCAACAACGCGATATGAAATTCGTTGTCGACTTCTGCAGCGCGGCATAAAATTGTAAGTACGAGGGTCAATATCGGCAGTTGTAAACAACAACAAGAAAGGAAAGCTAACTTCGGGCAGAGCCGAAGTTGATATACCCTTGCAGAATACTCTGTAAATTATACTCTCCAAAATTATTCATATGATGCATTCTTAATACTCATAAAAAATCCCAACTTCCTAACTTTAAAACAAGAGAGAACGCTATAGTCGGGTGCCCCGACTATCAGATACCCGTTACTCAGGTAATGGGAGTGCGAGGGAGATGGAGATAGAAACTTTGATCACGCATAACTTTTTAACGAATGGTCCGATTTGAAAAATTTCTTCTACATTTCGATAGGTATTGATAAACACAACAAAACTGCATTTTTACTTTTCCGAAATATTTAAATTTTTAAAATCGTATATAAGCGATTGTGGGCGTTAAAGGGGGCGTGGCACCATTTTGAAACAAACTTGCGCTGCATAGGAACTTCTAAAATCTACATGCAAAATGCCAATCTTCTAGCTTTTATAGTTTCCGAGATCTCAGCGTTCATACGGACAGACAGACAGACGGACAGACAGACGGACATGGCTAGATCGACTCGGCTAGTAATCCTGATCAAGAATATATATACTTTATAGGGTCGGAAACGCTTCCTTCTAGCTGATACATACTTTTGCACGAATACAATATACCCTTTTACTCTACGAGTAACGAGTATAAACACCAAAGTTATGACATTTCCAATCGTTCAGTTATATGGCAGCTATAGGATATAGTCGGCCGATCTTTATGAAATTTGGTAGGTCGGATTGGCTGGCCAAATATAACACCCATAGAAAATCCCAACTTCCTAACTTTACACACACAAAAGTTATGGCATTTCCGATTAATCAGTTATATGGTGGCTATAGGATATAGTCGGCCGATCCTTATGACATTTGGTAGGTCGGATTGACTGGCCAAATATAAAACCCATAGAAAATCCCAACTTCCTAACTTTACAAACACCAAAGTTATGGCATTTCCGATCATTCAGTTATATGGCAGCTATAGGATATAGTCGGCCGATCCTTATGAAATTTGGCATGTCGGACTGATTAGCCAAATATAAAACCCATAGAAAATCCCAACTTTCTAACTTTACAAACACCAAAGTTATGGCATTTCCGATCAATCAGTTATATGGCAGCTATAAGATATAGTCGGCCGATCCCGGCCGTTCCGACATATATACTGCGTGCAAAGGAAAGAAGGGTGTGTGCAAGGTTTCAATTCGATAGCTTTAAAACTGAGAGACTAGTTTGCGTAGAAACAGACAGACGGACAGACGGACAGACAGACGGACAGACGGACAGACGGACAGACGGACATGGCTATATCAACTCAGGAGGTGATCCTGATCAAGAATATATATACTTTATAGGGTCGGAGATGTCTCCTTCACTGCGTTGCACACTTTTGACCAAAATTATAATACCCTCTGCAAGGGTATAATAACAAGGAGTCATTTTGGACCCTATAAAGTATATATTTTCCTAATCAGCATCAGCAGGAGAGTCGATATAGCCATGTGACTTGGCGACTATGTCATATAGCTCCCATAGGAACGATCGGAAAGAGAATTCAAAAAAATTATAACTTTGTTGTTTTACCCTTGCAGAGGGTATTATAAGTTCAGTCAAAAGTTTGCAACGCAGTGAAGGAGACATTTCCGACCCTATAAAGTATATATATTCTTGATCAGCATCACCAGGAGAGTCGATCTAGCCATGTCCGTCTGTCCGTCTGTCCGTCTGTCCGTCCGTCTGTCCGTCTGTCCGTCCGTTTCTACGCAAACTAGTCCCTCAGTTTTAAAGCTATCTGCTTGAAACTTTCCCAAAAGTTGTCTTTCTATTGCAGGTAGTATATAAGTCGGAACGAGCCGGATCGGGCGACTATATCATATAGCTGCCATATAACTGAACGATCGGAAAAGCCATAACGTTGGTGTTTTTAAAGTTAGGAAGTTGGGATTTTCTATGAGTTTTATTTTTGGCCAATTAATCCGACCTACCAAATTTCATAAGGATCGGCTGACTATGAAATTTGCAGAGGGTATTATAATTTTGGTCAAAAGTGTGCAACGCAATGAAGGAGACATCTCCGACCCTATAAAGTATATATATTCTTGATCAGGATCACCTCCTGAGTTGATATAGCCATGTCCGTCTGTCTGTCCGTCTGTCTGTCCGTCTGTCTGTTTCTACGCGAACTAGTCTCTCAGTTTTAAAGCTATCGAATTGAAACTTTGCACACACCCTTCTTTCCTTTGCACGCAGTATATAAGTCGGAACGGCCGGGATCGGCCGACTATATCCTATAGCTGCCATATAACTGATTGATCGGAAATGCCATAACTTTCGTGTTTGTTTATATCAACTCAGAACGCAATCCCGATCAACAATATATATATACTTTACGGTGTCGGAGATGACTCCTTCACTGCGTTGCACACTTTTGACCAAAATTATAATACCCTCTGCAAGGGTATAACAAGCGGGTCCGGCTATAAGGACTGGCATGGATCGCTAAATAAACCTGGACAAGTTCTCCAAAAGAAGTCAAAGAACAAGAAAGGAAAGCTAACTTCGGGCGGAGCCGAAGTTGATATACCCTTGCAGAATACTCTGTAAATTATATTCTCCAAAATTATTCATATGATGCAACTTAATACTCATACAAAATCCCAACTTTCTAACTTTAAAAACACCAAAGTTATGGCATTTCCATTCGTTAAGTTATATGGCAGCTATAGGATATAGTCGGCCGATCCTTATGAAGTTTGGTAGGTCAGATTGATTGGCTAAAAATAAAACCCATAGAAAATCCCAACTTCCTAACTTTACAAACACCAAAGTTATGGCATTTCCTATCAATCAGTTATATGGCGGCAATAGGATATAGTCGGCCGATCCTTATAAAATTTGGTAGGTCGGATTGATTGGCCAAATATAAAACCCATAGAAAATCCCAACTTCCTAACTTAACAAACACCAAAGTTATGGCATTTCCGATCAATCAGTTATATGGCAGCTATAGGATATAGTCGGCCGATCCTTATGAAATTTGGTAGGTCGGATTGATTGGCCAAATATAAAACCCATAGGAAATCCCAGCTTCCTAACTTTACAAACACCAAAGATATGGCATTTCCGATCAATCAGTTATATGGCAGCTATAGGATATAGTCGGCCGATCCCGGCCGTTCCGACATATATACTGCGTGCAAAGGAAAGAAGGGTGTGTGCAAAGTTTCAATTCGATAGCTTTAAAACTGAGAGACTAGTTTGCGTAGAAACAGACAGACGGACAGACGGACAGACAGACGGACAGACGGACAGACGGACATGGCTATATCAACTCAGGAGGTGATCCTGATCAAGAATATATATACTTTATAGGGTCGGAGATGTCTCCTTCACTGCGTTGCACACTTTTGACCAAAATTATAATACCCTCTGCAAGGGTATAATAACAAGGAGTCATTTTGGACCCTATAAAGTATATATTTTCCTAATCAGCATCAGCAGGAGAGTCGATATAGCCATGTGACTTGGCGACTATGTCATATAGCTCCCATAGGAACGATCGGAAAGAGAATTCAAAAAAATTATAACTTTGTTGTTATACCCTTGCAGAGGGTATTATAAGTTCAGTCAAAAGTTTGCAACGCAGTGAAGGAGACATTTCCGACCCTATAAAGTATATATATTCTTGATCAGCATCACCAGGAGAGTCGATCTAGCCATGTCCGTCTGTCCGTCTGTCCGTCCGTCTGTCCGTCTGTCCGTCCGTTTCTACGCAAACTAGTCCCTCAGTTTTAAAGCTATCTGCTTGAAACTTTCCCAAAAGTTGTCTTTCTATTGCAGGTAGTATATAAGTCGGAACGAGCCGGATCGGGCGACTATATCATATAGCTGCCATATAACTGAACGATCGGAAAAGCCATAACGTTGGTGTTTTTAAAGTTAGGAAGTTGGGATTTTCTATGAGTTTTATTTTTGGCCAATTAATCCGACCTACCAAATTTCATAAGGATCGGCTGACTATGAAATTTGCAGAGGGTATTATAATTTTGGTCAAAAGTGTGCAACGCAATGAAGGAGACATCTCCGACCCTATAAAGTATATATATTCTTGATCAGGATCACCTCCTGAGTTGATATAGCCATGTCCGTCTGTCTGTCCGTCTGTCTGTCCGTCTGTCTGTCCGTCTGTCTGTCCGTCTGTCTGTTTCTACGCGAACTAGTCTCTCAGTTTTAAAGCTATCGAATTGAAACTTTGCACACACCCTTCTTTCCTTTGCACGCTGTATATAAGTCGGAACGGCCGGGATCGGCCGACTATATCCTATAGCTGCCATATAACTGATTGATCGGAAATGCCATAACTTTCGTGTTTGTTTATATCAACTCAGAACGCAATCCCGATCAACAATATATATATACTTTACGGTGTCGGAGATGACTCCTTCACTGCGTTGCACACTTTTGACCAAAATTATAATAACCTCTGCAAGGGTATAAAAAGTAAGATTGACGAGTTAACCAATAATAACTCTGTTAAGTGTTCCACACGAATATGAGCCTGTTATACTCTTCTTTTAAAAGCAAAATTAATGTGCTGCATTGTAGTCGCCAGCTGCTTTAAAGTGGCTACCTATTAGGTCAACGAATTTTACAAATTGCAACAACAACATCGACGGACTCCGTCACCAACAACGCGATATGAAATTCGTTGTCGACTTCTGCAGCGCGGCATAAAATTGTAAGTACGAGGGTCAATATCGGCAGTTGTAAACAACAACAAGAAAGGAAAGCTAACTTCGGGCAGAGCCGAAGTTGATATACCCTTGCAGAATACTCTGTAAATTATACTCTCCAAAATTATTCATATGATGCATTCTTAATACTCATAAAAAATCCCAACTTCCTAACTTTAAAACAAGAGAGAACGCTATAGTCGGGTGCCCCGACTATCAGATACCCGTTACTCAGGTAATGGGAGTGCGAGGGAGATGGAGATAGAAACTTTGATCACGCATAACTTTTTAACGAATGGTCCGATTTGAAAAATTTCTTCTACATTTCGATAGGTATTGATAAACACAACAAAACTGCATTTTTACTTTTCCGAAATATTTAAATTTTTAAAATCGTATATAAGCGATTGTGGGCGTTAAAGGGGGCGTGGCACCATTTTGAAACAAACTTGCACTGCATAGGAACTTCTAAAATCTACATGCAAAATGCCAATCTTCTAGCTTTTATAGTTTCCGAGATCTCAGCGTTCATACGGACAGACAGACAGACGGACAGACAGACGGACATGGCTAGATCGACTCGGCTAGTGATCCTGATCAAGAATATATATACTTTATAGGGTCGGAAACGCTTCCTTCTAGCTGTTACATACTTTTGCACGAATACAATATACCCTTTTACTCTACGAGTAACGAGTATAAACACCAAAGTTATGACATTTCCAATCGTTCAGTTATATGGCAGCTATAGGATATAGTCGGCCGATCTTTATGAAATTTGGTAGGTCGGATTGGCTGGCCAAATATAACACCCATAGAAAATCCCAACTTCCTAACTTTACACACACAAAAGTTATGGCATTTCCGATTAATCAGTTATATGGTGGCTATAGGATATAGTCGGCCGATCCTTATGACATTTGGTAGGTCGGATTGACTGGCCAAATATAAAACCCATAGAAAATCCCAACTTCCTAACTTTACAAACACCAAAGTTATGGCATTTCCGATCATTCAGTTATATGGCAGCTATAGGATATAGTCGGCCGATCCTTATGAAATTTGGCATGTCGGACTGATTAGCCAAATATAAAACCCATAGAAAATCCCAACTTTCTAACTTTACAAACACCAAAGTTATGGCATTTCCGATCAATCAGTTATATGGCAGCTATAAGATATAGTGGGCCGATCCCGGCCGTTCCGACATATATACTGCGTGCAAAGGAAAGAAGGGTGTGTGCAAAGTTTCAATTCGATAGCTTTAAAACTGAGAGACTAGTTTGCGTAGAAACAGACAGACGGACATGGCTATATCAACTCAGGAGGTGATCCTGATCAAGAATATACTTGTATATACTTTATAGGGTCGGAGATGTCTCCTTCACTGCGTTGCACACTTTTGACCAAAATTATAATACCCTCTGCAAGGGTATAACAAGCGGGTCCGGCTATAAGGACTGGCATGGATCGCTAAATAAACCTGGACAAGTTGTCCAAAAGAAGTCAAAGAACAAGAAAGGAAAGCTAACTTCGGGCGGAGCCGAAGTTGATATACCCTTGCAGAATACTCTGTAAATTATATTCTCCAAAATTATTCATATGATGCAACTTAATACTCATACAAAATCCCAACTTTCTAACTTTAAAAACACCAAAGTTATGGCATTTCCATTCGTTCAGTTATATGGCAGCTATAGGATATAGTCGGCCGATCCTTATGAAGTTTGGTAGGTCAGATTGATTGGCTAAAAATAAAACCCATAGAAAATCCCAACTTCCTAACTTTACAAACACCAAAGTTATGGCATTTCCTATCAATCAGTTATATGGCGGCAATAGGATATAGTCGGCCGATCCTTATAAAATTTGGTAGGTCGGATTGATTGGCCAAATATAAAACCCATAGAAAATCCCAACTTCCTAACTTAACAAACACCAAAGTTATGGCATTTCCGATCAATCAGTTATATGGCAGCTATAGGATATAGTCGGCCGATCCTTATGAATTTGGTAGGGTCGGATTGATTGGCCAAATATAAAACCCATAGGAAATCCCAGCTTCCTAACTTTACAAAACACCAAAGATATGGCATTTCCGATCAATCAGTTATATGGCAAGCTATAGGATATAGTCGGCCGATCACCGCCGTTCCGACATATATACTGCGTGCAAAGGAAAGAAGGGTGTGTGCAAAGTTTCATTCGATAGCTTTAAAACTGAGAGACTAGTTTGCGTAGAAACAACAGACGGACAGACGGACAGACAGTACGGACAGACGGACATGGCTATATCACTCAGGAGGTGATCCTGATCAAGAATATATATACTTTATAGGGTCGGAGATGTCTCCTATGTCTAAAACCCATAGAAAATCCCAACGTCCTAAACTGTTACAAACACCAAGTTATGGCATTTCCTATCAATCAGTCGATATAGCCATGTGACTTGGCGACTATGTCATATAGCTCCCATAGGAACGATCGGAAAGAGAATTCAAAAAATTATAACTTTGTTGTTATACCCTTGCAGAGGGATTATAAGTTCAGTCAAAAGTTTGCAACGCAGTGAAGGAGACATTTCCGACCCTATAAAGTATATATATTCTTGATCAGCATCACCAGGAGTGTCGATCTAGCCATGTCCGTCTGTCCGTCTGTCCGTCCGTTTCTACACAAACTAGTCCCTCAGTTTTAAAGCTATCTGCTTGAAACTTTCCCAAAAGTTGTCTTTCTATTGCAGGTAGTATATAAGTCGGAACGAGCCGGATCGGGCGACTATATCATATAGCTGTCATATAACTGAACGATCGGAAAAGCCATAACGTTGGTGTTTTTAAAGTTAGGAAGTTGGGATTTTCTATGAGTTTTATTTTTGGCCAATTAATCCGACCTACCAAATTTCATAAGGATCGGCTGACTATGAAATTTGACAAAAGTGTGCAACGCAATGAAGAGCATCTCGACCCTATAAGTATATATATTCTTGACAGGATCACCTCTGAGTTATACTGTCCGTGCCGGCACGCTGTCCGTTCTTCTGTTGTCTACAGCGAACTAGAGTAAGACTAACGGAAACCTTGCAACACCCTTCTTTCCTTTGCACGCAGTATTATAAGTCCGGAAACGGCCGGGATCGCGCCGACTATATCCTATATGCTGACCAAGTAACTGATTGAGCGGGAAATGCCATAACTTTCGTGTTTGTTTATATCAACTCAGAACCGCAATCCCGATCAACAATATATATACTTTATAGTGTCGGACGATGACTCCTTCACTGCGTTGCACACCTTTTGACCAAAATTATAATAACCTCTGCAAGGGTATAAAAGTAAGATTGACGAGTTAACCAATAATAACTCTTTTAAGTGTTCCACACGAATATGAGCCTGTTATACTCTTCTTTTAAAAGCAAAATTAATGTGCTGCATTGTAGTCGCCAGCTTCTTTAAAGTGGCTACCTATTAGGTCAACGAATTTTACAAATTGCAACAACAACATCGACGGACTCCGTCACCAACAACGCGATATGAAATTCGTTGTCGACTTCTGCAGCGCGGCATAAAATTGTAAGTACGAGGGTCAATATCGGCAGTTGTAAACAACAACAAGAAAGGAAAGCTAACTTCGGGCAGAGCCGAAGTTGATATACCCTTGCAGAATACTCTGTAAATTATACTCTCCAAAATTATTCATATGATGCATTCTTAATACTCATAAAAAATCCCAACTTCCTAACTTTAAAACAAGAGAGAACGCTATAGTCGGGTGCCCCGACTATCAGATACCCGTTACTCAGGTAATGGGAGTGCGAGGGAGATGGAGATAGAAACTTTGATCACGCATAACTTTTTAATGGTCCGATTTGAAAAATTTCTTCTACATTTCGATAGGTATTGATAAACACAACAAAACTGCATTTTTACTTTTCCGAAATATTTAAATTTTTAAAATCGTATATAAGCGATTGTGGGCGTTAAAGGGGCGTGGCACCATTTTGAAACAAACTTGCGCTGCATAGGAACTTCTAAAATCTACATGCAAAATGCCAATCTTCTAGCTTTTATAGTTTCCGAGATCTCAGCGTTCATACGGACAGACAGACAGACGGACAGACAGACGGACATGGCTAGATCGACTCGGCTAGTGATCCTGATCAAGAATATATATACTTTATAGGGTCGGAAACGCTTCCTTCTAGCTGTTACATACTTTTGCACGAATACAATATACCCTTTTACTCTACGAGTAACGAGTATAAACACCAAAGTTATGACATTTCCAATCGTTCAGTTATATGGCAGCTATAGGATATAGTCGGCCGATCTTTATGAAATTTGGTAGGTCGGATTGGCTGGCCAAATATAACACCCATAGAAAATCCCAACTTCCTAACTTTACACACACAAAAGTTATGGCATTTCCGATTAATCAGTTATATGGTGGCTATAGGATATAGTCGGCCGATCCTTATGACATTTGGTAGGTCGGATTGACTGGCCAAATATAAAACCCATAGAAAATCCCAACTTCCTAACTTTACAAACACCAAAGTTATGGCATTTCCGATCATTCAGTTATATGGCAGCTATAGGTTATAGTCGGCCGATCCTTATGAAATTTGGCATGTCGGACTGATTAGCCAAATATAAAACCCATAGAAAATCCCAACTTTCTAACTTTACAAACACCAAAGTTATGGCATTTCCGATCAATCAGTTATATGGCAGCTATAAGATATAGTCGGCCGATCCCGGCCGTTCCGACATATATACTGCGTGCAAAGGAAAGAAGGGTGTGTGCAAAGTTTCAATTCGATAGCTTTAAAACTGAGAGACTAGTTTGCGTAGAAACAGACAGACGGACATGGCTATATCAACTCAGGAGGTGATCCTGATCAAGAATATACTTGTATATACTTTATAGGGTCGGAGATGTCTCCTTCACTGCGTTGCACACTTTTGACCAAAATTATAATACCCTCTGCAAGTGTATAACAAGCGGGTCCGGCTATAAGGACTGGCATGGATCGCTAAATAAACCTGGACAAGTTGTCCAAAAGAAGTCAAAGAACCTAACAAGGAGTCATTTTGGACGTTATAAAGTATATATTTTCCTAATCAGCATCAGCAGGAGAGTCGATATAGCCAGGTGACTTGGCGACTATGTCATATAGCTCCCATAGGAACGATCGGAAAGAGAATTCAAAAAAATTATAACTTTGTTGTTATACCCTTGCAGAGGGTATTATAAGTTCAGTCAAAAGTTTGCAACGCAGTGAAGGAGACATTTCCGACCCTATAAAGTATATATATTCTTGATCAGCATCACCAGGAGAGTCAATCTAGCCATGTCCGTCTGTCCGTCTGTCCGTCCGTCTGTCCGTCCGTTTCTACGCAAACTAGTCCCTCAGTTTTAAAGCTATCTGCTTGAAACTTTCCCAAAAGTTGTCTTTCTATTGCAGGTAGTATATAAGTCGGAACGAGCCGGATCGGGCGACTATATCATATAGCTGCCATATAACTGAACGATCGGAAAAGCCATAACGTTGGTGTTTTTAAAGTTAGGAAGTTGGGATTTTCTATGAGTTTTATTTTTGGCCCAATGAATCCGACCTACCAAATTGCATAAGGATCGGACGACTATATCCTATAGCCGCCATATAACTGATTGATCGGAAATGCCATAGCTTTGGTGTTTGTAAAGTTAGGAAGTTGGGATTTTCTAAGGGTTTTATTTTTGGCCAATCAATCCGACCTACCAAATTTCATAAGGATCGGCTGACTATATCCTATAGCTGCCATATAACTGAACGATTGGAAATGCCATAACTTTGGTGTTTTTAAAGTTAGGAAGTTGGGACTTTTTATGAGTATTAAGAGTACATCATATGAATAATTTTGAAGAATATAATTTACAGAATATTCTGCAAGGGTATATCAACTTCGGCTACGTCCGAAGTTAGCTTTCCTTTCTTGTTATACCCTTGCAGAGGGTATTATAATTTCAGTCAAAAGTTTGCAACGCAGTGAAGGAGACATTTCCGACCCTATAAAGTATATATATTCTTGATCAGCATCACCAGGAGAGTCGATCTAGCCATGTCCGCCTGTCCGTCCGTCTGTCCGTCTGTCCGTCCGTTTCTACGCAAACTAGTCCCTCAGTTTTAAAGCTATCTGCTTGAAACTTTCCCAAAAGTTGTCTTTCTATTGCAGGTAGTATATAAGTCGGAACGAGCCGGATTGGGCGACTATATCATATAGCTGCCATATAACTGAACGATCGGAAAAGCCATAACGTTGGTGATTTTAAAGTTAGGAAGTTGGGATTTTCTATGAGTTTTATTTTTGGCCAATTAATCCGACCTACCGAATTTCATAAGGATCGGACGACTATATCCTATAGCCGCCATATAACTGAACGATTGGAAATGCCATAACTTTGGTGTTTTTAAAGTTAGGAAGTTGGGACTTTTTATGAGTATTAAGAATACATCATGTCTGAATATTTTTGAAGAATATAATTTACAGAATATTCTGCAAGGGTATATCAACTTCGGCTACGTCCGAAGTTAGCTTTCCTTTCTTGTTTTTATTTATTTTAAATATTTAAATATTATGGAATTACAATTTTAATTTAATTAAAATCGGACAACAACATATAGCTGCCATAGAAACGATTGCAAAATGCAGTCCAAAATGGACACAGCTTCATTGTTATACCCTTGCAGAGGGTATTATAATTTTGGTCAAAAGTGTGCAACGCAATAAAGGAGACATCTCCGACCCTATAAAGTATATATATTCTTGATCAGGATCACCTCCTGAGTTGATATAGCCATGTCCGTCTGTCCGTCTGTCCGTCTGTCTGTCCGTCTGTCTGTTTCTACGCGAACTAGTCTCTCAGTTTTAAAGATATCGAATTGAAACTTTGCACACACCCTTCTTTCCTTTGCACGCAGTATATAAGTCGGAACGGCCGGGATCGGCCGACTATATCCTATAGCTGCCATATAACTGATTGATCGGAAATGCCATAACTTTCGTGTTTGTAAAGTTAGGAAGCTGGGACTTTCTATGGCTTTTATATTTGGCCAATCAATCCGACCTACCAAATGTCATAAGGATCGGCCGACTATATACTATAGTCGCCATATAACTGATTAATCGGAAATGCCATAACTTTTGGTGTTTGTTAAGTTAGGAAGTTGGGATTTTCTATGGGTTTTATATTTGGCCAATTAATCCGACCTACCAAATGTCATAAGTATCGGCCGACTATATACTATAGTCGCCATATAACTGATTAATCGGAAATGCCATAACTTTTGTGTTTGTTAAGTTAGGAAGTTGGGATTTTCTATGGGTTTTATATTTGGCCAATTAATCCGACCTACCAAATGTCATAAGTATCGGCCGACTATATCCTATAGCCACCATATAACTGATTAATCGGAAATGCCATAACTTTTGTGTTTGTTAAGTTAGGAAGCTGGTACTTTCTATGGGTTTTATATTTGGCCAATCAATCCGACCTACCAAATGTCATAAGGAGCGGCCGACTATATCCTATAGCCGCCATATAACTGATTAATCGGAAATGCCATAAACTTTTGTGTTTGTTAAGTTAGGAAGTTGGGATTTTCTATGGGTTTTATATTTGGCCAATTAATCCCACCTACCAAATGTCATAAGGATCGGCCGACTATATCCTATAGCCGCCATATAACTGATTAATCGGAAATGCCATAACTTTTGTGTTTGTTAAGTTAGGAAGTTGGGATTTCATAAGGATCGGCCGACTATATACTATAGCTGCCATATAACTGAACGATTGGAAATAACTTTGGTGTTTTTAAAGTTAGGAAGTTGGGATTTTTTATGAGTATTAAGAATGCATCAGATGAATAATTTTGGAGAATATAATTTACAGAGTATTCTGCAAGGGTATATCAACTTCGGCTCCGCCCGAAGTTTGCTTTCCTTTCTTGTTTTTAGTAAGATAGGCATAGAAATCGAAATGTGTAGATTTGTAACAACTGCAAGGGTATATGAATTTCGGCTTGTCGTAGTTTGCTTCCTTTCTTGTTATACCCTTGCAGAGGGTATTATAATTTTGGTCAAAAGTGTGCAACGCAGTGAAGGAGACATCTCCGACCCTATAAAGTATATATATTCTTGATCAGGATCACCTCCTGAGTTGATATAGCCATGTCCGTCTGTCCGTCTGTCTGTCCGCCTGTCTGTCCGTCTGTCTGTCCGTCTGTCTGTTTCTACGCAAACTAGTCTCTCAGTTTTAAAGCTATCGAATTGAAACTTTGCACACACCCTTCTTTTCTTTGCACGCAGTATATATGTCGGAACGGCCGGGATCGGCCGACTATATCCTATAGCTGCCATATAACTGATTGATCGGAAATGCCACAACTTTGGTGTTTGTTAAGTTAGGAAGCTAGGACTTTCTATGGGTTTTATAATTGGCCAGTCAATCCGACCTACCAAATTTCATAAGGATCGGCCGACTATATCCTATTGCCGCCATATAACTGATTGATAGGAAATGCCATAACTTTGGTGTTTGTAAAGTTAGGAAGTTGGGATTTTCTATGGGTTTTATTTTTAGCCAATCAATCCGACCTACCAAACTTCATAAGGATCGGCCGACTATATCCTATAGCTGCCATATAACTGAACGGTTGGAAATGCCATAACTTTGGTCTTTTTAAAGTTAGGAATTTGGGATTTTTTATGAGTGTTAAGAATGCATCATATGAATAATTTTGGAGAATATAATATACATAATATTCTGCAAGGGTATATCAACTTCGGCTCCGCCCGAAGTTAGCTTTCCTTTCTTGTTTTTAGTTAAGTTCGGTTTGCGAATACAAATAATGTTTTATCATGTTTAGTTACTCGCGAGGATATTACTTGTATCCCACCGGCTGCGCCAATTATGTTTTTCGCTTCAGGATATATTAAAAACAAGAGAGAACGCTATTGTCGAGTGCCTCGACTATTAGATACCCGACTCAGCTAAACAACTTAATATTGTATTGAGCCATCTACCCCAAGACATTAGCACCTCGGGCCATGAAAGGCGGAAATGTAGGCGCTAGCCAGGCTTAAGCGTTTAATGGGTTTTTGGGCGTTAGAGTGGGCGTGGCAAACTTTTATTAGGCCAATCGATAGGTATTGACGAAACAAATACATATCAATTAAAATTTTCATAATAGCGTCAAAACTGTGGCCACAGCTTGTGGCTTGTGGGCGTCAGAGGGGGCGTGGCACCATTTTGAAACAAACTTGCGCTGCGTAGGAACTCCTAAAATCTACATGCAAAATGCCAATCTTCTAGCTTTTATAGTTTCCGAGATCTCAGCGTTCATACGGACAGACAGACAGACGGACAGACAGACGGACAGACAGACGGACAGACGGACAGACAGACGGACAGACAGACGGACAGACAGACGGACAGACAGACGGACAGACAGACGGACAGACAGACGGACAGACAGACGGACAGACAGACGGACAGACAGACGGACAGACAGACGGACAGACAGACGGACAGACAGACGGACAGACAGACGGACAGACAGACGGACAGACAGACGGACAGACAGACGGACAGACAGACGGACAGACAGACGGACAGACAGACGGACAGACAGACGGACAGACGGACATGGCTAGATCGACTCGGCTAGTGATCCTGAACAAGAATATATATACTTTATTTATACTTCAAACTGATTTTGCATTATTCTTATAACTATGGCTTTTAGCGGAGACAGCGACGCGAACAGTGAAAGTGAAGTTCACTTTCACTTAGATTAGAGAATTTGGATTGGTCAAAACTGTGGCCTGATAAAATGGTTTTTAGGCTGCATTTATTGTTTAAGTAATTTGGATTGGTCAGAGCTTTTCTGCTGACAAATGCGTTCTCAGGCTGGACCCTTTGTTTAAAAGTTAGAATATTGATTATATCTGCCGTCGTTGATAAAGGCGTGTGAAATGTTTATGTGAAATGTTTATAATTAGAGTGTCTAAGAGTGTCTAAGGGGCTTACATGTTTATGTCTAATTGATTTAAATAACTGCGATAGTATGCTCTGGACTTATGTTATGACAATTTGAAAAATGGGTAGCTCGGGATATACAGGTTGTATGTTAGGTTTGGTGTCCAGGGTATTTACGTATACGTCACTTATATGTACAAACAAAATAGTATACAGTATATACGCTTATAATGGTGCCTGGTAATATCTGATGCAGTTCTTGGCTAGGATGCTGGTACCTCCATGAGCCATACCATCAGAATGATTTTTCTCATAAAATTTATAGCCATTGAGATTAAAATAATTTGTATTTGTTACGTGAGGCTCTGATATGAGCATGGCGTATATTTCATGTTGATCTAGGAACTGCAAAAGCTCGTATTTGTGCTGATATTCACATTCCAGAAAGAAAAAAGGAAATATAACATGCTAGCAGATTTTTGTTTTAGATAAAGTTTTAATCGCGCATATTTTGCTGTATCGCTACCAGCATTGATTCTACTCTATTAGGCAATTGGGACTAATTTTTTAGCCGCACCTGAAAGCCCTGAAAAAAAAGTGAGGACAAAGGATGTAACAATTGCGATAAGTTGCAATTGCAAAAGGAGTACCATGTCGCTGAAGGCAAAGAGAGATGTGTATGTCCACTATATAGCCATACAAATATGGAGGATCGCAGCCAAATCGAACTACAAACTCATCCAAGTGCTGCAAAACCTCGCAATGAGAATGATAACAAATTGCCCTTGGTATGTGCGTGGGTCCACCCTCCACAAGGACCTCAATATCCACACTGTCGAGCAACAAATTGTTCTACACACCAGCAGGTACAGGGAAAGACTCCTTAGTCATCGGAACCTGGTCGCAAGAACGCTCCTGCCAGCTAGACCGCTCAGACGGCTCAAGGGGCTTGGAATTGTTAAAACAACCAGACTTCCATAAAAATGATCTCCACGAAAGTCCTTTTGCTGAAGGCATGAGGTTTGTTTCAAATTAATAAACAAAACTACATTGTTAAGGTACTTATAGATTGTACGGGTTCCATGTTTACAAATAAAAAAATAAAAAATTAGGCAATTGGGATGTATTTTCAGAGGTATGTTGGGCACTAATTTCTGGACTCTGTTCATAGTTGGATGTCCCAACGCGTAGAGTGCAATTGGTTTTCATTTGTTCATATTCCTGACAATTCGCATAATTTACGGGTCCATTATGATTTTATGGGGCAGTATACTTGTATATTGAAGATTGCAGATTGGGTAAACTTCAATATAACAAGTTTATTTACTCGTAGAGTAAAAGGAAACGTTTCCGATCCTATAAAGTATATATATTGTTGAACAGGATCAATTGCATAGTCGATATTCGTCTGTCCATATAAACGTCGAGATTTTGAAAACTTCAATAGCTAGATCTGGGAATCACGTCGTAGAGGCCAGAATATGCCAGGACAAGCACTAACTAGTATTCACTCAATATCTAGAAACACTCCAAAAATTTGGCAAATCACACCCTTCCTAACCATATTCCGGCTGCCCCAGCAATATGAACCAGGAAGCGGGAATATATATTGTACAAATGCATCACTACGGATGGACGGGTGCCTGTCTACCCGAACATGGCTAGATCAACTCGTCTATTCATCCTGAGCGAATAAGAGGTATTAATCTCTAAGCGTTGGTAATTGGGTTTTAATCCACATTTTTATAAATATTGAAAATTGTTCTTATGTTTTTATTATTTTTTTCGTTGACTTATATTTTAGGTAAAGATTTTCATCTAACAAATATGGGAATCAATGTCAAGCTTGAAACTATTTTAGGCAGCTTTTGGCTTTTTGGCCGCAACAAATGTCGATGATTTAATAACGCATTTATGTTGGCCGTGCAATCCATGACTCGGCTGACAGCGACATTCACTAACAATTTCGGTCTTAAAAAGAGTATCAGCAATTGAAGATGTAATCTGGTTCAACATTTTCTTTTGGTCCGATTCTTTCAACTTTTCAAAGTTTTGTGTTGCAAACACCCAACCACCGTTATTGAGGACAAAATCAATACCCATGTCATTATCGAATTGCAGCTTGGTTCGCTTCTTGTTATCCTTTCCATCTACAGTAGCTACCAGACGAGAGTTGAAGCCTGTAAAAATCAAACGTTACAAATGACTGAATAAATACCAACTTAAATACCTACCGATTAGTTTTTCGGCTGGCACTCCTTCTAAGAAAAGCGCCTTAACTGGTGCAATAAGATGAAGAAGCGCACCATCAAACTTAGTAACGGATCCAGTCAATTGAGCTCTAACAAACTTCCACTTAAAGAACACAAAAATTATTTCAATCTTATGAAGATTCATTTTAAAACCAGAAAGTCGTTGCTTACCCAATTTTTATATTCCAGAGAATCACTTCGAACACCGATAATGCTCTTAGCAGCACCAGCCCGGAATGGATAATCTAAAGCTAATTGGAACGCCTTTTCATCTGCTTGAGGTGCAATGCCTTTGAAAATTTCTTTCAGTGAATTGTAAATATCCAGGATTCTTTTGTCTGCTATGATTTGCTCAACGCAATTGTCACAGAAGTTCTTTACTCCATTTAGCTTAACATTTGCAAGGTTTCCCTTGTAGTTGATTTTACCATTATCACTTGTAAGAAGGGCGGGATATCTCTTAGACTCGTCAAATATAACAACTCCGACTTGCACATCTGAAAAGCCACGGCTTCTAAGTGATTCGCGAATTTCATTGATTACAGGTGCTATTAGATTGGACAGAACTGAGGGTGCAACATTGATATCAACGACGAATACAACGTCCGCTTTGGTGTTTGGTAATTTCACAGTAAACTCATCTCCAAAATCTCGCTGCCCAACAGGACCACCACATTTAATGCAACGCGGCGGTAAAAGCACCCATTTGTTTATCTGCTTAACAGCGGAACCATAAGCTAAGGCAAATGTACAAGCAGTTGCCTCCTTATCCTTTTCAGCCACTTTTGCAAGAGAGATGTCACACGCCTTGCGGTAAGGTCTAGAGTCCACGGTAATAAAATGAATAGCAAGTGGTGACTCAATGCCAAATAGTTCACTACATATTTCATCTCGTTTTTGGCTATTGACTTGGTCATTGTTAAATAAAACTGCTGCGCATTTTCCAACTCCGTAATCATTACCTAATGCGGCTGAGTCTGCGGCTATTGTCCCATCAACTCGCAAGAAGTCATCGTATGGTTCAGCGTTGCCGTTGCCGAGTAGTCCTCTTGTCTTGCTTGTGTAAAATCCATTTATGTTGAAATGGCATACCTTTAAATCTGTAGTGCACAATACACTTACTCCATACTCAGAATGTAAGTGGACGGTGTAATATTTACGCCATGCGTGAAGACCAGACAAGTGTTGTGGGTATTCAACTAGGTTTCCATTTATTTTAAGCGCGAGATTATCGGCTACTTCGGCATAGTTACCATCACGATCTACGAGCGTGATGCCCTTAAGTTTTCCATTTGATAGCTGACCAATCAAAGTAAAGTTGTTGTCCACACTGTCCTGGGCCAGTATATATTTGCAATTTCCAGGGTAAGCGTAATTTTGACCATCAAAAGTAAATACATGCTGACCATCAACGACATGGCCCCGAAGCTCAAAGTCATTAAAAAATATCCATGACTTTAGTAAATTCTTGATGAATGCAGCATCCCAAGTCTCATTCACCAAATAGTTTATGATACTGGAACGGAATGATAGGATGGTCGGAAGAACAGACAAAGAATCTATAGAATGAGCAAGAGAACCAAACCATGTTTGTAAATCAATCGCATGTGCGGATGGACCTGGAGCAGCGCTTTTAATCGAGATCCAAATCGAGCGCACGGCATTTACTAAAAGCTTTCCAAGTTCTTCAAGAGACTTTTCATCATTAATTTTTTGTTGTTTTAGTTTTGCATCTAAATAGCCGTGCAGTTTTTGTAGGAACTCAGTGGTCTCCTGAGTCTGTGGTAAAATATTTAACTGCTCAAAAAGACTATTCACAAAGTCAATAACCTTTTCAATAACTTTTAAATTTTTAACTTTGTCATTAAACTCTCTACGTATGCTTTCAAATGTCGGAAGCTTCGCCAAATACTGCTTGAATTCATCGACTAAACCTTCAGCCGAGTGAACCACGACTTTGATTACTTCTTGAACTGCATCGTTGATGGGCTTTAAAATTTCAGCAATGGCTTTTCCATAGTTTTTCAGAGCTGGTCCGTACTTCTCCAGCAGAGAAAGAATGTTTTTAAATGTCTTTGTGTAAATCCTGATAATCTCATTATGCAGCTGACCAATTAGTTTGTTTGCAGTTAAAATAAAATCCTCCCACGCTTTAAGGAGGGAGTCCTTCCAAAGAGCTTGCAGCTTATCATAGGTTTCAACCAACGAGTTGTGTGCTTTTTCGAATGTTTCTGATATTGCCTTGCTTAGCTCATCAATTATACCAGAAATTTTATCAAATAAGGTGCGTCTAGACAAATAAGGAAAAATTTATATTTGGATAAACATGAACTCGCAAAATTTACTTACATGCCATTAATTATCGGTGCGATTGATGGATCGGCTTCAAGGTCTTGAATGAGTCCCTTTGTATTGTCGACCAATCTACCTTTCAGTTTCGAGAAATCTGGGGAAGCATCTCTAGCCAATTTAACATTTTCGTCTGTGGCTAGTCGAAGTTTTTCGATTTTTTCCTTGATATTTTTAGCAATATATTCAGTGTCTTTATTTACCTCCGTTTTAACATTTTGCTGGTAAAAGAAAAATATATATATATATATATCAAGAAATTATTTCATTTAATTATTCTTACCAAGAAGGCATTGACGTTTTCTTCATTTATCACATAATTGGTTTGCAACAAGTTGGTTGCATCTAAAGCCACGCGTCCATTAAATAATTGTTTGCCGCTGCCAGAAACATCGAATTTTAATTCTTTGCCCAATTTGATTTCTGCATTACCATCGATAAAATCTTGGCGCTTCAGTGAAATCCTAGCAGAAGTGGTTTGTAACTCACTTGTAATTTCTATTGGATTTTTATCAAGAACATGGAACTTAGTATTGAACTTCGCGTAGCGTTTTTGCTTATTAAAGTCTCCGACAATTCGAAGAATCTGTTTGCTTGATTCACTTAAAGAGATTTCTAATTTTTCAGTATTTAAGAAGGATAGAGCCTTTACATTGACGTCGCCGTTATTGAAATCCAGACCAAGATTGTACTCCTGGGCTTCAATATCGATTGCCGCATTGGTGTTTAGTTGATACTGGAAATCAAGTCCGGCAGACTTCACAGTTGTAGTAGATGAAAAATTGAAACCATTTTTAGACGGGGAATTGCGTAATTCGCTGTTTCCAATAACCTTTTGTTCAGGCAATCGGAAAATATCAAATATTATTTCAGCATTTGCTATTGATAATTGATCAATATTAGTATTTAGTCGCCCAGAAATACTTAATGGTCGAATAGTCGGATGTTCAAGTTTAAGCTCGCCATTGGCATTGAAAGCAATGTTCTCAATGATTTCCGATAAGTCTAAAATAGCGGAAACGCGAGCAACATCATCGGGTCTGTGCAGTTTATCAATAAAGAATGAAGCTGATTGCTCATAATGTCCAAAAATCTTTCCATCTGCTGGGATCTGCTGCGTGGTTTCAAACAAAATTTGACGCTTTGGCAATGTTAGTTTTATAATGGATGACGTGGGCTGAACGTTTGCTGTGAGTTGGTACTTGAAATTCTTTCCGGTAATAATGAAGCTGTCTAGATGGTATTGGTACTTAAATCCTTGGCGTGTATTCTGAGACTTTAGCTCAAACTCATATGGATATCCAAGCTCACGTAGATCAACAAGAATGAGGGTGGAATATTTCACATCATCCAGTTTTTGTTCATCTATGCTTACGAGAGATTGCACTTGAATGTTTGTGCACTGCTTCTTTTCTTCGCAAATAGAAAACTTTGTGTTAAATTCTTTGTTTGTAATTTTAATTGTGGATAGGCCGTTTTTGGTACCAAAATTACCATTAAATGTATACGAGAAACCAATCTCTTTATCTGTATTAATGTCAAAATTTTGCGTAATCAACTTAAAATTACCAGAATGCGATTTTCCTTGATACTGCACTTGTCCTTGACCATCGATGATAGCCTTATTTTGTTCTTTTTTAAGGGCATATGTGGCTGTGCCTAAGAAAACTACGCCATTCACATTCTTAAGGTTAATTTTAAGGTTTTTACCTTGTGCTCGTGCATCAAGTTCATAGCTATCGAGCTTTAATTTCTTTGAGCTCCAGCTGCCAACAATATAAAAATCGTCAATGCTGACGTAAGAAGCTTCACTGCTGAATTTAATATCCAGTTCGGCCAAGTTTTGTATATCTAAGATTACCTTTCCCTTTCGCTCTCCTAATATTTCGGCAATGCTCGTTATAATAATTGGCTTTTCTTTTAATAAATCCAAACGAATATCAACACCTTTTTTATGTGCCGAACGATATAATTTTGTGTCTAATCGGTATGACTTATCAGCTTGTTTGGCTTGAACGCTAAATACGTACGACGAATCATCCACAGACTTAAAAGAACGGATATCGACTTGGATGTCTTTGACTGATTCAAAGCTGGAATCTAGCACATACACTAGGTCCACTTTATCAGCATTATAAGTCAAGGATACATCCGTCTTTACAAATTCTTTTCCGTACTGGGCGTTAAAGATGTACTTTTGCTTAGCGTTAAGGTCACCATCTTTTAAGCTGCCACTTTGCTCCTGCTGATAGTTACCGTTGAATTTTAATGGAGATTCCATATTATTAGTTTGAGCTTCAAAATTATAGCTTCCGTCATTTGGTGTGCCGTCCCATACTGTGTTGATGCGGGCAAATTGTCCCTGACCGGTTTTTGAATCCACAAAAAATTCAATATTGTAAACACGGTTCTCATTGCTTGCTGACGGTTTCAGTAGTTTTCCATGACTTTTAATTTCCACAAACTTTAAGCTGGATTTTGGTATTTTAATATTAGCTTGAAGTTCGTATGTAGCTGGTAAATTGCTTTGCTTGCTATTATAATTTCCATTTGCACTAACTGAGAAAAGCTCACCATACTTACTTGTAATAGTAACCACAGCATGTTGAACACTGTACTCGCCTATTACAATGGCCACTTCAATGGGTTGGTTTAGTGGTTTGCCATTCGCTTTGAAGCTAAAATCCAAGTCTTTAGCTTCTCCGTTAGGTTGCTGCTTAATTTGGAAGCTTAGCTCTGACTTTTCACCATCAAAACTAGTGTATACAACGTTGCTGTTTGCAGAAAATTCTTTTGTTTTTGGATTCAGGCGATCGACCTTTCCTTTTAGTGTAATCGATCGTTTTTTATTACTGCCAAATGGCGTGTCACTTATCTGAGCATCCATATTGCCTTGGGCTATTCCAGTTTTTGCATTTGTCGACAACTTACGATTGACACTACCATTTATGATTCGTCCATCAGGAGTCGTTAATGTAAAATCACCTTGAATTTCTCCATTTGCTCGCAATTCGCCTTTAACACTTGCATTAGCCTCAAAAACAATTCTTTTGTCATTGGACTCACCAACATTTTTAGTAGAAAACTTTAACTTTTCTAAGGTGTTTTCAGTCTTAAAATGTATTTTTTCTCCATCGAGCGATATGTTTGTATCAATATCGTATTTGGGAGCCTGTATGTGGAATTTGGATTCAACTTCTAGTTTATGCTTCAGTTCAGTCTTCTGAGTCTCAAAAATGGCTGTTAAGTCACCCTTGCCATTTTTCGCAACGTGAAACTCACCTTTAGCAGTTAATAGATTCTTGACAATTAGGTTCAGCTTAGCTGCCGAAATTTTGTCCTGTGGATGTAGGGACTCACTGGTTAATTTGACGAGCTCAGCTGCATCTCGGCTAATCCTGAACTCGCTGTTGGTTTTATCAGGTGTGCCGATAACTTTCAATATCCACTGAGAAGATTTGTCCTTTCCAATAATTTGAATGTTACCTTGAAGATCAATACGGATGTCTTGAGCAGTGTAACGTTGACCTAATTCACCCTTGGCAGTTAACAATGTTCCCCAACTAGTTGTAATAGTGTTGTCGACAATAAAAACGTTTCCGTTAAAATCGCACTTTGATACAACATCGATAGAGTGTTTGTTAAGCTTTGCACTCGCCTCCAGAGAATAGTCTCGTACGTGACGCTGATTGCTTTTGTATTTCAAGTTTAGTGAACCAACCTTTTGCTCTCCTAAAATTTCCACATCGAGATCCAATTTATTTACATCAAAAGTTGATTTAACGTTTACAGCTCCAACTTGCTTGTTTTTATGCTGAGCTTCCACACTTTGCACAAATGACCCTGCACGTAAAGAATTGGAATTATCGTCTTTTTGGAAATCAAAACCTACATTAGTATCAATGGACCAAGCAGCTAATTTTCCATTTGCTTTAAGACCATAAGATTGTTCAGCGACCGACAACTGTACGGAGCTTCCATACACAATTTCGGGAGTTCGTTCATCATTTATAAAGAATCCTGCCGCATACTGACCATTTTCCAACTTGTAATTGGCCTTTATCAAGAATGACTCCTGTTCCGAAGCGATTTGAAGCTCAGAGTTTAATGAAGTTGATCCAACATCCGTCCATCCATTTATAGTTATGCGAGCATTATTCGCATTTGACAATTGAAAATTTTCAAAACTATATCTTTCTAGCTTACCGTTGTTTTTTTTAACAACTATTTTACCATCAGCTCGGTACCCATTAATGCTGTTTGAAATGCCATTACTGTCATGGATTTCAATTAAGGGCTTATATTCATTTCCGTGCTTGCTAAGTCCAATTTTACTTTTTTTGATGTCTTTATCTTGTTCGTACTGACCATATACAACCAATTCGCTATTGTCGTCGTTTATTCCTGCTTCAACTCCAAAGTGGTATTGAGAATTATCGAAAGATAATCTACCAAAAGTCCTTGGCTTAGATCCGAGCTCGAAAGCAACACTAGTATCGTGAGAAACTTTAGAACTAGGAGTGGAATAGTCTAATTTCCACTTCTGGCTGCCGGAAGGTTCATTTGTATGCACTCCTTTTAATGTAAATTTGCGTTCAGCCGTCAAGTAAACAGCAAAACTAATTGGCTTAGATAAATGAAATTGGTCCGAAACAGCAAATCCCCTTTCTACACCATTACCGTTACCAGCTTGAAATTCACTTAAGCTCGTTGAACTCTCAATGCATATGTTTAAGCCAACAACTTCCAATTGATTGAAGCATATTTCACTAGGCTGAGAAGTCTTATTTTTTTTGTTACCCTTAAGAGCAACTGTTTTTTGTTTATCTTGTTCTGCTACATATAGTTCAGTGTCAATTTTGACATCAATAAGCTCAAGTTTTTCGCGTGGTAGTTCAACGTCGACATTAAAGCCTTCACCATCTTTGATGACGGCCAAGGTTACATCGTTTCCAGTCGCGGAATGCGCAGTTGAAACAACGCGGAGGCCAGTGGACAGCACTTGAGCATTGAAGCCCACCTGAATGTTGACATTAACATCAACACTTGGGACAACCTTTAATCTATATTTCGCTTTCTGCCAGTTCTGTTCCAAAATTGCATTGATATTTAGATTACCGGCAATATCAATTTTGGTAGCTACAAAGCCTTGTGCTACGAGTTCCAGAGGTACTCCAATGCTCGTTGGATAAGAGAGGTCTGTATCAAGGAATAAATGATGAGCGGAAAGTTGCTTTTCAAAGGAAGATAATTCTTGTTTGGCTTTTTCAAATGAAGTTGAAAAATAATTTATGATGTCATCTAGTGTACTTGGTATGTTGTCGCCAAGACTTAAAAACGACAATTCCGAACCAAACAGTTTTAGCGATATATCTAAATTGAGATCTTGCACATTTTTGCTTCCATATGTTTTATACTTTTTCGATGTTTTAGTAACATCGTCGACAATTGAGCGCTTGGCTCGACCACCAGCTCCAGCAGCTACGTTGTTTCCAACTTCAATGCGATTAACAATTTCGTCAAAGTCTTTGTTAAGCAATCCTTTGGGCCCTAGATAGTATTCCAAAACATTCTCAAAATTTTCTTGACGCACGCTTGCCTCAAATACGTTGAAGTTAGTGCCGAAAATTTCAGTTGTTACATTAACACGAGATGATCGGGGCAAGAACCCATGTTGCGAATATATTAATTGGTAATCAGAGCTGGCTCCAAAGCCAAGGGATTCAAGTTTGTAGGAAATCTCATTATTGAAACTATAACGCCTGAAGTCAGCGGGAAACTTCTTGGTTACTCGAATGTTAGCTAAGTGATACCTTTGGAGCTCCCTGCTTTCGTCTGTTGAGTCCCGAATGGCTTTTAAATTTGATGAAATAAAGCTTCCAACTTGGTTAACAGTTTCTGAATTGACTATTTCTGAAATTTGGTTAGCCACCTCTGCGTTGGGACATGAAATCGCAGACAAGTAGGCTTCAATGCGCAACTCAGAATCTTCGTTGTGGTTCTTGAGCAATTCCAAGGATTTAGCTTGCAGCGTTCCATCGCATTTAATGGTGGAAAATGCTTGCAAAGCTGCGACTCGTATGCGATTAGATCGGCCTGAGGAGGCGCACTCACTAAGGGAAGCAGCCGTATTGCCACCTAAGCTCTTTGCATTTCCAATTCCTTTTAAAATATACACTATACGCTCCTCTTCCTTTTTAGTGTTTGGCTTGCAGTGTTTTAGGCCATCCGAAAACTTTTTAGATATGGCCTCAATTTCTGGTCCTCGACAATTCTTTCCAGAACAAAATTTAGCAACCAGGCTACCGACAGATAAATATAATTCCTTTGGCGCGTTGGGTAATAGCTGAGCAGCCGCTTGATTAAGAGTTTCCTTATCCACAATCTTAACTAAGTTTAAGGACAATATTGCAAGTAATTTCTCCTTCTCATCAAATTTAGGGAGCTGTTTCAATATAACTCGAGCTGACTCTGCAGTGCTGGTGCGAAATAACCCATCCAAGTATACCTTGCGAGCCAAGACCTTGTTGGGATGAGGAAATGCTGCCAGTTCTAATAAAGTCTCACTATCAGATTGACGGAGCAATCTAATAAACTCAACGAACTTTTTAGCGCTTTCTTTTTTCACATAATCGCCAGTTGAATCCACAAGATCAGATAATACCGTTTTTAACGCGTTAAAATTTTTGGAAGTGTAGGTTTCAGGTCTTTGAAAAATCACACTCCTGATAGTAGATCCAGTAGATGGTGCGTTGGCTTTGGTACCGGTAGGATTTTTAAGTTTAATTGTTGTGACTACCTTTGCACTGATATCAGAATTTCCTTTAGTGGTCCCAATAAACTTGTATGTTTCTGTCAGTTGAACATTTTCAATGAGACTGTTTACAATTTTCGACTCCTTAATATAGTTTGCCTGTAGAAGTAGGCTGGACGTGATGCCAGCTTTCTCGTTTACTTTCCCGGACACCAGACCACTGTTAATCTGCTCACGGTGGGCACAGCTGTTTAAGTTACGAACTTTCGTTATTATGTTCGCATTACCCACTTTAGATAATGATGTATGTGTAGGGCATTGGCCAAATACGTCAACTTCATGTTCCGTTTTTATTCCCGATTGCAACAATGATATAAATGCACGCTTTATATTCAGAGAGTAGTCCAAATCACTAGAGTCCGAGCAAATTTGTGGTTCTAAAAGTCCACTTACCAGTGTGAAATGCACTGGCTTTTGAATGCTATTCAAAATCTTTTTCTCTGCAGACTCCTTGGTATTGGTTACTTTAACAGCACTTAGCTGTAACGTATACCCACAATTTCCTTTCGAAAAAATTTTTGCGGACCCGGAGACTTTAAGGCTGGTATCATCTGATTCACTAAGAGCACCGCTACTCAGTCCAATAGTTAAAATACTGTCGAAGGAATATTCATAAAAGTTTCCAGGTGAGTATTTCAATAGTCCGTCGTCCACTAAGAAGGCATAAAACTTTGTTAGCATAATAATATATTTTAAACTGAGGTGACTTACATTTTGGACATCCTACATTGCAAGAGCTTTCTACAATTAAAAACGATTTTATATTAGTTAAAAGTTAACATAGTTTTTGTATAATTAAGCTAAAACACATATTTAGAGGTAGAAAGGTTTTTTTGCTGGTGAGGATGTCATATTATTGACCCAGCACTAAACTAAGTATTATTTATAATCATTTCCTTGTAGTGTTATTGAATTACTCGAGGTCATACGTTGGTTATATTTGAATTTCTTCTATAACACAACGATTTATTCCACTTAACACCATTGCCAAAAGCTTCTCTGATCGTAACATTGGGGAGTTTCTGACGCTCTGCTTCCATCCCCGTAGATAGCTGATGGGTCTGAGGTGACGTGTAGACGAAACTAGCTAGGCCTATCATAGTCGGGTTCACTCCCCAGGGAGTGTAAGTGTGATGAAAGTTAAGTGGAATAAATCGTTGTGTTATAGAAGAAATTAAAATATAACCAACGTATGACCTCAAGTATTTCAATAACACTACAATTATTGTTTACAAGGTCGATACAAAACCAACATATATAATCATTTCCTTAATAAGGTTCAAAATTTCCAAAAGCGTTACTGAAATACGACTTTTTTAATTTAATTATTGAATTCTTTAAAGAAGGTATTGTACCCAACTCCAATATATACCTTTGGAGCTATTAAACAAGAAAGGAAAGCTTACTTCGGGCGGAGCCAAAGTTGATATACCCTTGCAGAATATTCTGTAAATTATATTCTCCAAAATTATTCATATGATGCATTCTTAATACTCATAAAAAATAAATTCCTAACTTTAAAAACACCAAAGTTATGGCATTTCCAATCGTTCAGTTATATAGCGGCTATAGGATATAGTCGGCCGATCCTTATGAAATTTGGTAGGTCGGATTAATTGGCCAAAAATAAAACTCATAGAAAATTAAAACTTTCAAACTTTACAAACACCAAAGTTATGGCATTTCCGATCACTCAGTTATATGACGGCTATAGGATATAGTCGGCCGATCCCGGCCGTTCCGACTTATAAACTGCGTACAATGGAATGAAGGGTGTGTACAAAGTTTCAATTCGATATCTTTAAAATTGAGAGACTATTTCGCGTAGAAACAGACAGACGGACATGAATTTATCAACGCAGGACGCGATCCTGATCAAGAATATATAATATATACTTTATAGGGTCGGAACAGTCTCCTTCACTGCGTTCCAAACTTTTGACTAAAATTATTATACCCTCTGCAAGGGTACAAAAATCGAAAAATTAAAAAACAAGAAAGGAAAGCTAACTTCGGGCGTAGCCGAAGTTGATATACCCTTGCAGAATATTCTTTAAATTATATTCTCCAAAACTATTCTTATGATGTATTCTTAATACTCATAAAAAATCCCAACTTCATAACTTTAAAACAAGACAGAACGCTATAGTCGAGTGCTTCGACTATTAGATACCCGTTACTCAGCTAAACAACTTTAGATTTTGCATTAACATAATGTGAATTATCAATTTGAATTGGGCGATCTCTTAGGCAGCTTTACAGCACGAGCATCAGCACCAGCGCTGCTTTAGCGCAGGCAGCTTTTGTTCTGCACCAGCATACACACATACGCCATTGTTTGACTCAGACCTCCAATTTGGCTAAGTTGATTTGATTTGCATAGTTCTTGGGATATAGTTCGGTATTGACAAATGAAAACCATTGCAATTTCCTTTAATAGAAATCCTTATCGAGAATTAACGTTGACTCTGTTGAGCACCTTGGCCAGCTGTTCCAAAGTCATCCGTTAGATGGCGCTATTGTATTGCGCCATCTACCCGGGCCATGAAAGGCGGAAATGTAGGCGCTAGCCAGGCTTAAGCGTTTAATGAGTTTTTGGGGCGTTAGAGTGGGCGTGGCAAACTTTTATTAGGCCAATCGATAGGTATTGACGAAACAAATACATATCAATTAAAATTTTCATAATAGCATCAAAACTGTGGCCACAACTTGTGGGTTGTGGGCGTCAGAGGGGGAGTGGCACCATTTTGAAACAAACTTGCGCTGCGTAGGAACTCCTAAAATCTACATGCAAAATGCCGATCTTCTAGCTTTTATAGTTTTCGAGATCTCAGCGTTCATACGGACGGACAGACAGACGGACATACAGACGGACAGACGGACATGGCTAGATCGACTCGGCTAGTGATCCTGAACAATAATATATATACTTTATAGGGTCGGAAACGCTTCCTTCTACCTATTACATACTTTTGCACGAACACAATATACCCTTTTACTCTACGAGTAACGGGTATAAACACCAAAGTTATTGCATTTCCAATCGTTCAGTTATATGGCAGCTATTGGATATAGTCGGCCGATCCTTATAAAATTTGGTAGGTCGGATTGATTGGCCAAAAATAAAAACCATAGAAAATCCCAACTTCCTAACTTAACAAACACCAAAGTTATGGCATTTCCGATCAATCAGTTATATGGCAGCTATAGGATATAGTCGGCCGATCCTTATGAAATTTGGTAGGTCGGATTAATTGGCCAAATATATAAATTAAAGGGTCGGAGATGTCTCCTTCACTGCGTTTTGACCAAAATTATAATACCCTCTGCAAGGGTATAACAATTGTTGTTCTAACTACAGGGAAACATTTTATTGTTCACAAAATATTTTTTTAATAATTTTAAAAAATTAAGAATAATAAAATTTTTAGCAGTTTGAATTTAAAAAAGGGTAACGATTTTTTAAGTTTAATTTTTACAGTAACTTTTGTTTTTTAGTAAACAGTTTTAAAATTAAAAAAGAAAAGGAAGTTGGGATTTTTTATGATTATTAAGAATGCATCATATAAATAATTTTGTAGAATTTACAGAATATTCTGCAAGGGTATATCAACTTCGGCTCCGCCCGAAGTTAGCTTTCCTTTCTTGTTTTTTTTTAATTGTAAAGGAATAATCCAAAAATCTGTTTAGGAACAATCCGAGAAATCGTGAATAAAATGAAAATCTTTGTAAACCCTCAAAGTAATGACTTTGAGTGGTGTCCGATTTTCATTTAAATAAAACCGTAATTCCATAGTATTTAAATAATCCCAAATCCCAAAGAACAAACACAAAAATTAAAAACAAACTAAGTTATACCTTTTTAAATTTTTTATGATACAGTCGCCCGATCCCGCTCGTTGGACTTATTATTACCTGCAATCGAAAGCCAACTTTTGGGAAAGTTTCAAGCAGATAACATTAAAACTGAGGGACTGGTTTGTGTAGAAACGGATGAACGGACGGAAGGACAGATGGACAGATGCTGATAATAATAATAAATTATAAATTAAAATACCCTCTGCTAGGGTATATTAAAATTGAGGAATACCGGACGAGTTTTATAAAGGTACCTGTTATCGTGGTTTCAGCTTATAAAGAGTATTTTGGGTATTTAGGAGTATTTAAGAAAAATACAATATCGGAATCGAATAATAAATGGAATCTAAGGTATCTATTAATTTAAATCTAGCGATTCGATCTTTGTTTTTTTTATCGTCAAAAACTTACCGGCATTTGAGGAAATTGTTAATAACACATTAAAGAAGATTCCAATTAAAACGCAATTGTATTTAATCCTAGCCATCGCGCTGGGCCCCTTGGGGATTGCCTGGGGAAAGTGAACACCACAATTCGTATTAAACATTTACAATTGAAAGTCTAATATATTGTCTAAAGCAAAAATGTATATTTTTACCTTAAACAGCACAAATATTGTTTCACTTTGTTTGTATTTTCAAATTCATAAATACATAAACCGACCGCAAAATGAACTCGATACGAATACGATGACCGTTGACTACGAATTAAGCCTCCTTACGTGAAGACACTCACTTTAAATACCTCGAATAAATCGAAAACTCACACATCTGGACATTAAGTATATAAAGCGGTAGATAGTACCAAAGTATATAAGTCTATATCATGTATACACACATACCAACAAAAGCGTACCATGTATACACACATACCAATAAAAGCAAAGATGAGCACACTTAGTGAGCGATATGTGTGCCAGAACAATTCTTTATCACTAACGAAGGGTGCTCAGGCCGAAGCCGAGTACTTTATACTATCTCATAATAATCGGACTTCGACACATTCGACCCCAGCTCAGTACCTTTACTACTCTCAATAATTTTGAGAAGACATTATATGTATATTGAAGTGCACAGATTTATTTACATTATCATGGTACACCCTTTATGATGTTATTATCATAATAAATAATGAATAATTCTAAGAAGCTATTTCCGCTTTTGGGCACAAATATGTACATATTACACATATTGTTTTTTAGACAAATCAAACTGGACGTAGTAATCTCAGCGGATTAAAATGCAAATCAACATTCCTAAAAATCGAAAGAATTTATATTCCCTTCAGAACAACATATGTATGTATGTAAATATGTATATAGGCCTCTAGTCAGTATAAACAGTCAATCAGGAAGACCGCGAGGGATAGAGCTAAGAGAAAGAAATCGTCATTAATTTTCTGACTATAATGTAGGAAACGTAAACCGTTACCTAATTTTGCCACATAGAAAGAGAACTCAAATATAATGTTAGTAACCCAAATATAAATATATGTCAAATATGAAAGGAATGTTTTTTATTTCTACTAAAGTTATGTTTTAAAAGTGATTTTTTCCTGCTTATGGCGGCAATAAAATCTAGAGAATCTGCCAATTTTTGTATTGATAAAAGGAGCCGCATGGCCAGGCGGTCAACAAATGTACATAACTAAGTACGTAAATAAATTTACTGTCAATGTTGATAAATTTGAATTTTTCTTTGTTCAGAATGTCTACTATAATTAAATATGTAATAAAACTTAAAGAAATTAAAATACTTTTACCATAAACAAAATGTTTATCAGTTCTTCATTATGTGTAGTTTGAAGTTTTAAGTTATTTTCTCTCCGTTTTCTGTAATATTATTTCGCATTTTATATTGTGCTGTGTCAATACGATTGAATTAGCCATAACAATTTTTACTATTACCTAGCAGCTTCTATTTGCATTATAATCCCAACTGATACAAACGCGGCTTGCACCAAGGCCAACAAGTCAGTCATTGAACATTTAATACTATACTTTAAAGGATAATTTTCATAAGTTCTCACATACTTTCAGAATAGCTGAAAAACATGAATTTAGTGATACGTTAAAAGGTAGTACTAATTTTGCTATAATAGTTGTAAACTTAGAGTAGTGAAATTTCGATAAGATCGATAAAGCTAATACCGCAGAAATTTACAATTGTTCATGTTTTACGCATAGCTCCTTGAAAAGTATTCTACTAGGCACGCAAATATAAAAAAGTATTTTTTAATCAAATTTACTCAAATGTTAATGTGTTTTCCGAACATTTATGAAAGATGTTTATATGAATGTTCGTTCATGAATTGCAGTTAACGCCTGATAAGAAACTTTAATCTCTAATTAAAAGTTGCTTGAAAGCAAAACGCTGCTCGATAAGCACGCAAAATGACTGACTGTATTTACCGGACAGAAAAAATTACAGTTCGAAAGAATGTTACTTCTAAATGATGTTTTGTTCTGGGTTAGTAAATATCAGGAATGCCACAAAAGTATCGGTTGTTATACTCTTATTATAATTTCAGTCAAAAGTTTGCAACGCAGTGAAGGAGACATTTCCGACCCTATAAAGTATATATATTCTTGATCAGTATCACCAAGAGAGTTGATGTTGCCATGTCCGTCCGTTTCTAAGCAAACTAGTCCCTCAGTTTTTAAGCTATCTGCTTGAAACTTTCCCGAAAGTTGTCTTTCTATTGCAGGTAGTATATAACGAGCCGTATCGGGCGACTATATCATATAGCTCACATAGGAACAATCGGAAAAAAATTCAAAAAAATTGTAACTTTTTTGTTCTTTGGAATTTGGTAATATTTGAATTTTATGGAATTACGGTTTTATTTAAATTAAAATCGGATAACAATATCATATAGCTGCCATAGAAAAGATGGCAGCGCAAAATCGACATAGCTTCATTGTTTTTAGTAATGTACATAGGCATAGAAATCCAAATATAATCGATTTGTAATAACTGCAAGGGTATATAAACTTCGGCAACTTTAATTATACCTTTGCAGAAGGTATTATAATTTTAGTCAAAAGTGTGCAACGCAGTGAAGGAGACATCTCCGACCCTATAAAGTATATATATTTTTGATCAGGATCGCGAGGATCCTGAGTTGATGTCCGTCTGTCTGTCCGTTTGTCTGTTTCTACGCAACTTATCTCTCAGTTTTATAGATATCGAATTGAAACTTTGCGCACACCCTTCTTTCCTTTGCACGCAGTATATAAGTCGGAATGGCCGGGATCGGCCGACTATATTCTCTAGCTGCCATACAACTGATTGATCGGAAATGCCATAACTTTGGTGTTTGTAAAGTTAGGAAGTTGGGATTTTCTATGGGTTTTATTTTTGCTGAATCAATCCGACCTACCAAATTTCATCGGCCGACTATATCCAATAGCTGCCATATAACTGAACGATTGGAAGTGCCATAACTTTGGTGTTTTTAAAGTTAGGCAGTTGGTATTTTTTATGACAGTTAAGAATGCATCATAGGAATAATTTTGGAAAATATAATTTACAGAATATTCTGCAAGGGTATTTCCACTTCGGCTCCGCCCGAAGTTAGCTTTCCTTTCTTGTTTTATATAAATAAAGTATTACCTTTTTCCTTGAAATAATTACGATAATAATTACAAGTTGTGGGATCAAGTTTTCACAAAGGAAATACTAATTGCAAAAATTCGTTTCTTCAGAAAAGTTTGTTGACGTAAATAAAAGCAAAATTGTTTATAATATTTAAAAAGTTTAAGAATAGTAAAATATGCTTAATAAAAACTTGAAAAGGGTATTAAAAATTCAGTCAAACGTTAGGAACATCCTTTAATCGAGTTTACATCGAAGAAACCAACTTTTCTGGGGTCTCCTTTGGAATCTTGGTCCATTCTTCCAAGAGGACCTTTTTTAGATCATTTTCTAGACAAGGCAAGCCTTCACAATGCTGCTGAATGTTTAGGATCGTTATTCTAGTAATACCGAAATCGGTCGCGTATGCCCAGTTTCTCAGCTGTTTGCAGCAGGCTTTCCTTTAAAATCTGTAGGTACATTTTGCCCATCCTTGATCCCGTCGATAAAAACGAGGTTGCCTCAGCAGAAGCTGCCATACAGGCCTAAGCCATAACATTAGGTGTTTGACGGACGGACGGACGAACAGGAAGACATGGCTAGATCGACTCTCCTGGTGATGCTGATCAAGAATATATATACTTTATAGGGTCGGAAATGTCTCCTTCACTGCGTTGCAAACTTTTGACTGAAATTATAATACCCTCTGCAAGGTCAAATATAACTGCATTTAAATTGTTTTTATAGTCTATATAGTTTGCCAGGTATATGATTTTGAGTTTAAAGTTTACGTCTGCACGAAATAAGCTGTGAGCCACTGTATATGATATACAAAAGTGTAATTCTTATATAGTAAATAAAATATTCCTTATATTTTAATAAGTAGAAATACAGCCAAATACATTTTTTTTCATTTTTATTTATTTTAATTTTTTGATTTTCCTATTTGAGCTATATGATAAAGATGTCCGATTTTAATTTAATTAAAACAGTAATTCCATAGTATTTAAATATTACCAAATCCCAAAATGCAGCGCGATATCGACTTAGCTCCATTGTTTTTAGTAATATAGGCATAGAAATCGAAATGTAGTCGTTTTGAAATAACTGAAAGGGTATATAAACTTCGGCTTACCGAAGTTTGTTTCCTTTCTTATTTTATTCTTATAACGGCTGTGTATCAATGGCTAAGAAAGGGGTTTTGCTTGTTTTTCCAATTTGATGCATTGAGCTGAGAACTGGCTGATTTGTATCCACTTTTTGGACATAGCCTTTGATTCTAACCTTCTCCCAATTATAATAAACCTGGTTACCACAGGGCCGAATACATTCATAAATACATAAATAACTTTAAATTAATAAATATTACATAAGTATTTATATAAATTAATATGAAAAATTTGGATTTTAACTATTTTTAGCATCTAAAAGAATTAAAATTTTTTTTTTTGGTTTCAAGGTTTTTCTGTTTGAGGACTGTTATTTTATATATGAAAAAAATCGCTCTGTTATGAAAGTTCTTAAATTTTGCTTTGGGACAGAACCGGCTAGCTAGATGCTCAAGGCAGGGTACCTTCAATGTTCCAACAGTTCCCAACATTTTCTAAAAATCGAAAATTTTTTTTTTGCTTTATCTTAAAGAACAACTTCTTGAGAACATTTCCCCAAATATTCATAGAGATTTGAGCAGTAGGAAAAAAAGTTACAGCGCTCCTAGCCGCGCGCCTCGTCCCCGCCCAAACCCAAACATGAAACTTTAAACGCGAATATCTCGAAATGGTGTTTTTTGAAAAATGACTTTGCGGTGATATGGATTGCCGAAAAACTACTGAACCGATTTTCTTCAAATTGTTTTTAAAATGTTCGTAATGAATTTTTGTTAGTACTTGAACGATCGTTTTTTCATGTAAAAATTTGTATTTCGCCCAAATAGATCATTTTTTGCATAAAACGTTCCCGTATGCACAAAAAAAAAAAATTTTAAAAACGTTCGTTCAAGTACAGGATACTACTTTAAACTAATGAAATATTTTTATTTTTTCGGTATCAGTTGACCCGTTCGTTCTGGGGAATTATCACCGCAAAGCTCTTTAAAAAAAGGCGTTTAAGGGAAACAGCCACACCTTTTCAAAATATTTTGCATAAACATTGTCAACAATCTAAACTTTCAGAAAATAAATTCATTCATTTAATAAAGACAATATGTAACTACATACATAAAAAAATCAAAACTTTCCTATTTTTTTCGACAAAAAAAGGTATATACCCCCTTAAGTGCAACTTGACCAACTCTAAAGGCTCAAATGTAAACAAACAACCAAAAAGGTAAATATTGGATTAAATTGTGACATGTATGTAGATGGACTAGCCACCGCGCAAACACCCATTTTATGGTGCCCCAGTGGATTCTTGGGGGCACCATTCATTGTCAATGGACGGAGCTACTGCCAGGCCGGACTACGACCGGTTCATCTACCCCAAAGTTAAGTCCCTTAGGCAATAATTTTTCGAAGTTAACAATAGATATTAAATATCATATATTTAAAACATTAATTATTTTAAAATTTGATCTTTCTTTAACAATTCTCTTGCAGAGTCCCGGAACGGACTCAGAGATTTTTAAGTGTCATCGTAATTGTTGCTGCTACTAGTGATTGCAGCCGCCCCTAAGCTACTGATAATGGCTGCTGCTGCTCTTGGGTGCTGCTACTTGATGAAGATAATCCCAACGAACTGACAGGTTAGGGCGAAGTAAGTTTTTTTAACGACGGAATTGGAAACTGCCGGGCTTCACAAAATAGGGTCTTAAACTATCCTAAACAAATTTCGACATTCCTATTCCACAGGTGGACACGCCAACCTACCTGGGCTTCACCCTGGACAGACGGCTGACATGGAGAGCGCACTTACTCAAGAAGCGTCACCAGGCTAAATTGAGAGCCAAATCACTATACTGGCTGATTGGTAGGAGGTCCAAGCTACCGACATCATCGAAGCTATTGATTTACAAGACGATCATCAGACCTATCTGCATTGGGACTAATGTCCGACACGAAATACACTCTGGGGCTGATGTTTCACCCACAACACTCACTGAATGATGTCTGACTCGAAATTTGACCCGATTTCGCAACTCCCACTACACCTGTAATAGCCATAAGCCAAGTACCTCACCACTACATTTATTGATTGTCCACAAAGGACAGTTTTAAATACTAAACCACACATTAATAAAAAAAAAATAATAATAATAATCTCATAATCACTCTTACTTTTTTATTTTGTTATAACAAATCCAACCCTAGCAAAACACAGAGCGAACCGGTCTAAGTTTAAGTTTCAAAACACTATCAATAATCTCATAATCACTCTTACTTTTTTTATTTTGTTATAACAAATTCAAGGACTAGAAAACCCCAGTGAGAACCGGGCCTAGTTTAAATAGGTAGATAGTCAAGTTGGGTTGCCCTTCTCAAAAAAAAAGCCCAAAAAACAATATAACCGAATACCTAGTTTCTTAACATCAAAACCACACCACAACACAGGCCACTCGACGAAATCATTGGGAGCATTTGAATAGTAGCTTGGTGCAGTTCCAAACGTTCCCCCACACGAGGCTCACACTTGCCGGGAAGTGTGCTTCCTTTCAGGTTACACCTTGTAGTGATACACTCCTATTCGACGCCCTTGCACATCCTCCATTTAAGCTTTGAGGAACTTCAGGGGGAAACTTAGTGTTGAAGACCTTTTTGGAGTCGCTGAGCCTTCGGAAGGAACGTTCGATCTTTTTGGCGACTTCGCTGGTATTCTAGGTTCTTCTGTACCTTGGAACGGATCCCTTTAAATTTGTCGGTCGTTCCCGTTCCTGATATCTCATTATCAGACAAGGACTTCAGTTTTCTCGCCTACTTGAAGCTGGCGCCGTTCAAGAACAAGTGATGTCCAAAATTTGGCCGTATTGCTGGCGACTTCGCTCGTACGAGTGGTCGAGGTTCTTTTATACCTTGGCCTGGAAGCCTTTTAATATGACTTCAATTTTAAGCTAAACTTCGATTTTCTGGAACACTTAGCTAACCAAGCTGCTTTTAGTCATTGGCGACTCGGTGAAGGTACTTTAGGTACGTATCTATGTCTGGTGCCAATATAAGCAGATCAAGTAGACAATCACAATAGAGCGGATCTCAGCTTGAATTACTCGGTTCCAGCCGTTGTGCTGCGTTGCACAGCCCAAAAGGGCTGGTAAAGAGGGCGATAAGGTACCGTAAATGCCGTGTACTCTTTGCTCTTCGTGTCCAACTCTATCTGACAGAATGCGAACTTCCAATCCGCGATGGAGATGTAGTGCGTCTGATCAATTCTGGACAGGACTTCTTCTATGCTGGGCAACAGGTAAGCATCTTTGATTGTCACGCCATTGAGCTAACGTGCATCTAAGCAGAATCTTTTTTCTAGGCCTCGACACCACCATGGTGCGGTTGCTCCATGGGCTTATAGTCTCCTCGATGACTACGAGCGTTAGCATCTATTCTGATGGACGTTGATGCACTACGAGCAGTACAAACAAGTGGCCCAACGACCCCAAGCACGTGCTTGTTACGCGCGGGCCCTATTATCAATTTGGGCAAAAAATGCGAGTTCGCGAGGAAAATACATAAATTAAATAAAGACAAGACACAAGTGAAAATAAAAGGCACAATTAAGAGAAAAGTAAATGAGTTCAAATATTAGTTTTTAATAACGGGATAGAAGTGGAAATGCAAATTAGATGATATAGGTTGTTATAAGTATTACATAGAACGCGAAAGGGCTCGTGCAGACAAAAATTTGATGAACATCGTGGCAAATTTAGAGGGATATAATTTCGTGTTAGTCTAACAGGAACATTGAAAGTTAGGCGGTTTACAAGTTCTGCAGAATCAATATCACCTCTTATAAGATTATGCATAAAAATAGTACCAAGCATTTTTCTACGATTTACAAGTTTAGGTAAATTAAGCAACAGTAATCTACTCTGGTAGGAAGGTAGCCTTACGTTTTGATCCCAGTTCAAACTACGAAGAGCAAATAGAAGAAATTTTTTTGTACCGACTCAATACGGTCAATGTGCACTTGATATTGTGGACTCCAAACCGACGAACAATATTCCAAAATAGGACGGTCAAGGGAGGTAAATAATAATTTGGTCGTATAAGGGTCATCAAATTCTTTTGACCAACGCTTTATAAAGCCAAGAACACTCATGGCTTTATTAACAGTGGACATTAAGTGGCAGTCAAATTTAAGTTTAGGGTCCAGAAGAACACCTAAATCGTTAACTGAATATATACGGTCGAGTGACGTATTTTCAAGAAAATAACTAATAAACGTAGGAGTGCCCCTATAAAAAGTCATAACGTTGCATTTAAGGTAGTTCAACTTTAGAAGGTTGTATTCACACCATTCATGAAAACAATCAATATTTTTTTTTTTTTTTTTCGCGCGGAGTCCCACGGCCCACCCGCTCAACCGACCGAGGGGCGCAGCCGTGTATCGTACGGCACGATTCGCGATAAGATAGACGCGAGAGAGGAAAATAAAGGTAAAGGTCCGGGGAAAAAAGTATTAGTTAGATCAATCTTGTGCCAATGAAGCAAGTATCAATCGTTTTAGGAGCGGCAGAGAGTCAAGATTTGATATTACAGGAAAAAGTCTATTATAGTCAGAACATAATACTCTGAAAGGCTCATGCAAGGCATAGTTAGATCTACAATGATTTAAAATTAGGGGAAAATAATTTCTAGTTAATCTACTTGTCACAGAAAAGTTTAGCCGACTTAACAAGTCGGGGCAGTCAATATCACCATGTATAAGGTTATAAATAAAGATAGTACCAAGCATCGTTCTACGGTTGGCTAGGGATGGTAAATTAATCAAAAGAAGTCTACTAGAATAAGAAGGTAAGATAAGATTTGCATCCCAGTTTAGGCGCCGTAAAGCAAAAAGAAGGAAGTTTTTTTGTACAGATTCAATACGACCAATATGTATTCCGTATTGTGGACTCCAGACGGGAGACCCATACTCCAGAATCGGACGGACTAGCGAAATAAATAAAGTTTTAGTCAAATAAGGATCATCGAATTCTTTTGACCACATTTTAATAAATCCAAGCACTGCTTTGGCTTTATTAACCATGGACGAAATGTGATTAGAAAATTTTAGTTTAGGTTCCAAGAGAACGCCAAGATCGTTTACAAGAGTTATTCTATCCAAAGAGCTGCCACTTAACGTGTAAGTCGCGTATATCGGATTGGCCCGATAAAAAGTCATCAGCTTGCACTTGGAACCGTTTAAATTTAGTAAATTATCTCGGCACCAGTTTTGAAAATTATCTAGATCGGATTGCAAGTTTAAATGGCAGGAAATGTCCTTATACTGCAGGCACAACTTAACATCATCTGCGTACATAAGTACGCGAGAATGACTTATAATTGAGGGAAGATCGTTAATAAATAATGTAAAAAGTAACGGACCCAGATGGCTCCCTTGTGGGACACCGGAGGTAACACGGAGAATTTCAGAAATTGAATTTTTAAAAAGGACCCTTTGTGACCTGCCATTTAGATAACTTGAAATCAATTTAAGCAGATCAACTGGAAAACCTAAAAGGTCAAGTTTTTGAATGAGAAGTAAGTGATTTACAGAGTCAAATGCTTTACTAAAGTCAGTGTAAATGACGTCTGTTTGAAAACTACTATTGAAGCCTTTTATCACAAATGAAGTGAGCTCTAGAAGGTTTGTGATTGTGGATCTACGTTTTATAAATCCGTGTTGACACGGAGAAATGATTGATCTGCAAAGGTGCTGCAAATGAGGAGTAATAATTTTTTCAAAAAGCTTAGGAATAGCTGATAACTTAGAAATACCTCTGTAGTTACTGGCTTCTAACTTGTTACCTTTCTTGAAAAGAGGAATAACAAATGATTCCTTCCAAATATTTGGGAATTGGGAGGTTTCTAGAGATAAGGTAAACAACTTGTGAAGAGGTTTGCACAGGGCCTTAGCGCAATACCTAAGCACACACCCAGGAATACCATCGGGCCCTGGCGAATAAACAGGCTTAATACGAAGAAGATCCAAAAGAAGACAGCTTTCTGTTAAAGTGGGATAGAATATGAGGTTTGACTTGGACATGGTGTAAGAATAAGGCTGTGATGAATAATCTAAAGTAGAGTAAGTCGTTTGAAAAAATTGGGCAAATAAATCGGCTATTGCCTGATCTGTGATTGCCGTCATGTTTTCGAACGACAGCGAGGAAGGAAAAGAATTAGATTTACGCTTGGTGTTAACAAAATTATAAAACTGTTTCGGGTCCTGAGAGAACTGGACCTTACAACGGTTTAAGTAACTATTATAACACTGAGCATTAAGCACGGTAAATCTTGACCGAGCACTTAAATATCTAGTAAAAACAGATTGAGAACCGGTATTTCTATATTTCCTAAAAAGTCTGGACTTTACATTTCTTAAGTGTGTCAACTCTTTGCTAAACCAAGGTGATTTATTGGAAGTTGACGGATAGTACCACGGAACACAGGAATTAAAAAATGAGTTTATTGCAGTGTAAAAAACCTTAACTGCATCGGACATATTAATGCATAAGTAAAGATCAGACCAATTAAAGCCAGAAATAAAATTATTTAGCCTCAGAAAGTCTGCCTTGCGAAAACAATGCATTCGTTTGGATTTTTCTGATTTTTCTTCTATAACTCTGCCCGTATCAAATGAAAGTTCGATTGTTGGGTGATATGGATCTTCAGGTTGCGTGAGTGGTGCTACTCTGGACAGAAACACACCTTCAGGATTTGATACAAAACAAAAATCAAGTAGGCGACCTAATGAATTTCGAACATGGTTTACTTGAGATAGAGATATGTCAAGCAGGCCATCAATAAAATCATGCTGTGCTATAGGTAGTAAGACATTCGATCCGTCCTCAGTGGACCAAGTAACTCCAGGTATATTAAAATCACCTAGAACTATCATCTGATCCCTATCGGAAAGCTTATTTGCAACGGACTTAATAACGGATAGGTGATTTAAATAATCAGGAAGTTCAGACAACGGCGGAATATATGAGCAAGTTATGTATATAAAGTTACCAGGAAGCGATAACTTTACACAAATAAATTCAATGGTATTGAATTCATCAAAAAATAACTCCTCAGACGGGAAGTTTGAATCAACTCCAATTAAGACTCCACCTCCCCGTCTAGAGGGACGGTCATACCTATATATTGTGTACTTACCTGGAAAAACTTCGGTGCTAAAGATCTCCGGCTTTAACCAGGTTTCTGTGAACAAAATAATATGAGATGCAAAGGAAAGGCTTTCAGAATACAATTTAGTGAGTTTGCTACGCAAACCTCTTGCATTCTGATAGGAAAGAAGGAGGTTAGAAGTTAGTTTTTTGAAATTGGTACACTGGTTTGGCCTCGACTAGGAAGTTTTACTCCCACGGGCCCCTTCTTCTTTATCTTAGCCTCGAACTCTTTTACAACCATATTATCCGGCCAAAAGTCGCCCGAGCATATGGCTTCAAAAAGCTCATTAGGGACAGTTATCTTGAAAGATGAAATGTCTCTAGCATAAGAAAACTTAAACTTTTCCACCTTTACACTATTACAATCGGCTTTAGTTTTGTCTTGTATATAAGACAATACATCAGAAGATGTTTGATCAGGGGAAAGCCGAGAAACGAAAATTTGTTTCTTTAGTGGAACCACTAAAAGGGATTTTGGTGGAGCAGACATTGTTTCTGCAAAACCAACTTGAGCCGGTTGTCCGGACTCAGTAGTCCCTTGTGGTGGAGATGCTACATTCTGAGAGATAGGTGTATCCACTAATTGTGAAACCACTACGGACAAATCGGAATTCTTAGAAGTCCCTGGTTGCATGCATTCTGTAACGGATTGTTCGGATACCGAATCTTTTTTAGCTGCCGATCTTAGCAATATTTGATGGTTTGCTGAAATCAACTGCTGATCTGCCGGAATGCTCTGTTGATCTTTTGATTTCGGTTGCGGGGTGTTCCCCTTTTGCTCCTTACCACCAGCGGCCTTTTTGCGCTTAGGGGACTCTTCTAATAGCTTACGACTATTAAACTGCGAGTCCAGCGCAGAGAGGAGATCATCAGCTCGGCGAAAACTATCTCTAGCCACTCCGAAACAGCTAATCAGCCCCATCAGGCCGCCTTTAGTTTGGCGCATGAACGATTTCATCTCGTTCGCGACCTCGACACAAGCGTCACAACAAAACTGCAAATTGGGCCCCTTTGAAAGGTCATCACTTGTCCGGCCAGTAAAACCGGCGCACTTGGTGTGCACTATATTTTCACACAGCCAGCAAGTCATATTAGACTGGTCAGCCCTGATTACGAGGCTGCATTTTTTGCAGAAGCAGACCAAATTTTTATTATTAATTTTATTTATTTACCACTGTACCAAAAAAAGCGAATTGAAATTTATAAGCGAGCAGTTATAAGTACCGCAAGAGACGCAGAAACTGCACGCTTAGAACTTTCAAAGCAAAGAGAGCAAGAGAGCGGGAGCGTAAATAAGTTAAAGTGCATGCACAAAAGAGAAACGGCGGGGATATAAGAAAAGAAAACACAGATAAGAATTACGAAAAACTAAAACAATTTATTAGTATTAAATACAAAGTGCACTCGCGAAGCGAACGGAGTTCAAATTTATGTTTTAATAAACACGAAGAGAATTAAAATTGTTTTGATAAAACCCACCGATGGGAATAAACGAAAACAAAATGCAAAATTCGATGCGCAGAAAAAAAACACGACCGTTCACTTTGAAAGTCAAAGACGGTAAGTTAAATCCCGACGCTATATCATTATATGATAAACAAAGCTTAACATCATCAGCATACATTAGTACACGAGAATGTGTTATGATAGAGGGAAGATCGTTGATAAACAAAGTAAACAGCAAAGTAAACAGATCGACTTCTTGTCGATTTTGTCCTCGACCATCTTCTACTTTGTTGGAGGGGTCGGATACGGGTCGCTCGGATAGCGTCCAGGATACGGGATACGCCTTCTCCTCGTCGTCGTCCTCGTGCTCGGCGCAGTGCTCCATCCGCCTAGTGTGGACGCTTTCTGGTCCTCTTCACGCTTTTGGGATCGGTATGACGTTTACCGTTGAAGCCATCCCGAACGCCTGTCGGAAGTCAACTCCAAAGTTCGCTGCCTGCTCCATGACGCGTCTTATGATAGACCGATCCTGATCCAGCAGCTAGTGCCGTTTCCACCACGTACTTCTGGACGGGCACATCTAAACCTTCGACCAGCTCTCTGCAGTCAGCTGCTGGGTCAGGATTTGGAATTTGGCGAACGGTCTGAGATTTCGCATTAAGCCACGGCGGCCACTATTTCGCGTCGCTTGGCCCGATATTTCCGAAAGCGATCCCACTCCTGTTTTCCAAGAACAAGTAAGTACTTTAAACACATTTACTTATAGGATCTACAACTTCACGGGACTCATCTTGTTGGGTAAGTAATAATAAGTAGCGCGTTCTCGTCGTCCGACTGTAAGTCGTAGACGTAGCCTGCAGTCTGTAATGCCGCTGCATTCATCACATCTGCACGTTACCGCTGCCTGAGCCAAAGCCACATTAATAGGACAAACCGCCGCGAGATCTAAAGAGCATCCTGGGACATCCTTGTCGCCCATCTGCAACATGTGGTCGCTGCTGAGCCGATTTGCACCAAGCAAGTTTTAGGATCTGTTGCTTCCTGGTGTTCAATTGGCAATTTCAGCTCGGCAGTTCCTCGATCAAAGATCGTAGTTGTTTGGCATTTTTTTACTGCAGAAAAACTATATCCCTAAGAAACTGTATTCCTATCTAATATAAGAGAAGAGAGGGGAAGAATATTAAATATGTAAATATGTACCAGCAATTAATAAATAGACATAGACTTTGAATGCATCAACTTTGACATTGACAATTTTTTTTTCCGGAACGTTACCCATTTTAAGATTTTTAAATCCTTTAATTTACCTTTAAAATGACTTTCCAAAATTCCCTCAGCCATTCTGGAAAACTCTCCCATAAAAAATAACACCCAATCAACAGCTGAAACAATGCATGCGTATAAACCATTTAGCAGAATAGTAAATATTATAAAAAATTACAGATCTAAACAATGAGCCTATGTAATTTTTACGGCGATATTAATAAATTTTTATCAACGCAGACTACGTTAATACAAACTCTCGAAAATTTTTGAAGAATTGAATAATAGAATTGCGCAAAAAAATTTCAAATTGACAATAAAGAAATTTATGTAAAATTCATATCTTTATAAATATTTTTTTATTTAGCTATAATATAAAAAGTAAATATGCTTCATTCCCAGGCGAGTCGATCTAGTCATGTCCGTCTGTCTTCTGTTGTAGGAATAAAAGTCGGAAATCACCAGATCGGGAAATAAAATTATAACTTCGTTGTTTTTTATCATATACCCGTAAATTTTATAAAAATCGGTCGACTATATTATATAGTTGACATAGGAACGACCGAAAATCGACCTATCGTCATTGAAATCAAAATCAAAATATACAATATTACATTTGTATAACAGCTGCAGAGGTATATAAACTGCGACTTGTCCTGGCTTTTTTCTTGTTTTTTTATATAATAATATTGTTACATAATTATAACAAATGTAAATTTGTTATATTTTTAAATCATTTATTGATAGCCCGTTTGGGCAGTTTGAGCCCTGTTTAGAAACTAAAAGTAAAATACAAATCAATTCAAAATGAGACTGCGACTCGCCACTAAATCGTTCGGCCAAGATGCTGATGCTGATTTGGGCAACCACTGCTGGCGGCCTGCAACTCTTTTGTTGACTCTGCGCCTTGTGACCACTCAGCGCTGGCATGGGCCGGATCGGATTTCACAGAGCGGATTTCGGCTTACGCGTGCATCCAGTGTTGGCCCCTGATCGATGGCCGTAGTCGGGTTAACTTATATAATGACATTGATTTTGCAATATTATTAGAAATTTGGGTTGAGGAAAACTCAATGTGGAGTCTTTTAAATTATATTTTCGTCCGTAAATAAGAAAAAATATATGTTATTAATTAAAACACGGTAATTTAAATTGTTAGAATCACAATAATAAATCTTCATTGTAATTATAATATATTCAGTGTATATTCGGCTCCGAATATGGAATACATTATAACTGAGCTGCAACAATATTTTTTCATTTATTCAATCTTTATTCAGCTCTTTAATAAAAGGAAATGTAAATTCGAAATCAACATGTTGCTACTCTTCTAATTGCGACAAAAAATTATTTAGAGTTTTTATTGATTCAGCAGTTTTCTGTCTAGATACTTTTTAACCAATGATAAAAATGTAGTAAACAGATTTTATTACAATTTTAATTAGTCCACAATTAACTTCATAACGACTTATAGTTACCATTTTAAATTAAAGATTTATTATTTGAAATATCCCTAAATGCTTGGTGTAAAATAAAAGTTGTTACTGTTCCGAAAATTTTTTTGACTTTACAAGGTGAAAAGAAAATCAAAACTTAAAATTTAATGAGAAGATTCAAGGTAAACCTAATGTTAAGATTGGGGGAAGGAGGCCAAAAAGCCGTTGTAGCTGGGTAAGAGGCAAAATCCGAAGACGAAAGAAGTCATGGGTCGCACGTTGCTAAACATCTAAGTCAGCATATAAAGTCACCAGAAACCATAAGTGTCGAAATAAGCAATTCGCAAGAACACATTGGGGCACAAGCAAGAAATATGAAGCCTTAAAAAGACATTTAGCAGAATCCAGAAGTGGGTCATTGACCAGTCCAAGAAACACACCTGTGCCGATATACCAACGTTTTGTTTCGGACATGCGCCCTGAAGGCAGGTTGTCAGGGTGCTAGCACGATCGCAAAGTCCTGCAATAATATTCTAACGCCTGTGTGATTAATTTTTTTACACTGGTCATCGAAGATTGATTGGCCTGCAAATTGGCATTTAGAGATTCTGGGAGACTTAGATCCTAAATCCTGATTTTGAAAATAGTAAAAGTATAACTGAACCTACCCGTTTAACAAAAATACATAACACATCCTGTGGCTAGAGAGTTCAACGCCGTGAAGTAACGTAGTCGCGCCCTTTTTTATGTTCATTTTTGCATATTAATTATAACAACAATAATAATACTCGTAGAGTAAAAGGGTATATTGTATTCGTGCAAAAGTATGTAACAGGTAGAAGGAAGCGTTTCCGACCCTATAAAGTATATATATTTTTGTTCAGGATCACTAGCCGAGACGATCTAGCCATGTCCGTCTGTCTGTCTGTCCGTATAAACGCTGAGATCTCGGAAACTATAAAAGCTAGAAGATTGGCATTTTGCATGTAGATTTTGGGAGTTCCTACGCAGCGCAAGTTTGTTTCAAAATGGCGCCACGCCCCCTCTGACGCCCACAAGCCACAAGCTGTGGCCACAGTTTTGATGCTATTATGAAAATTTTAATTGATATGTATTTGTTTCGTCAATACCTATCAATTTGCCTAATAAAAGTTTGCCACGCAAACTCTAACGCCCAAAAACCTATTAAAGGCTTAAGCCTGACTAGCGACTACATTTCCGCCTTTCATGGCGCCATCTAACGGATGACTTTGGAACAGCTGGCCAAGGTGCTCAACAGAGTCAACGTTAATTCTCGATAAGGATTTCTATTAAAGGAAATTGCGATGGTTTTCATTTGTCAATACCGAACTATATCCCAAGAACTATGCAAATCAAATCAAGTTAGCCAAGTTGGAGGTCTGAGTCAAACAATGGCGTATGTGTGTATTTATGTAAGCATATACATATGTATGCATATATTTACACTGTACACAGTTGCAATTGTTTAGCTGAGTAACGGGTATCTAATAGTCGAGGCACTCGACTATAGCGTTCTCTCTTGTTTGTTTTCGTTTATTCCCATCGGTGGGTTTTATCAAAACAATTTTAATTTTCTTCCGGTTATTCAAACATAAATTTAAACTCCGTTCGCTTCGCGAGTGCTCTTTTGTATTAATACTAATAAATTAATTTAGTTTTCGTAATTCTTATCTGTGTTTTCTTTTCTTATATCCCCGCCGTTTCTCTTTTGTGCATGCACTTTAACTTATTTACGTTCCCTCTCTCTTGCTCTCTTTGCTCTGAAAGTTCTAAGCGTGCAGTTTCTGCGCTCTTGCGGTACTTATAACTGCTCGCTTATAAATTTCAATTCGCTTTCTTGGTACAGTGGTGATATTGACTGCCCCGACTTGTTAAGTCGGCTAAACTTTTCTGTGGCAAGTAGATTAACTAGAAATTATATTCCCCTAACTTTAAATCATTGTAGATCTAACTCTGCCTTGCATGAGCCTTTCAGAGTATTATGTTCTGACTATAATAGACTTTTTCCTGTAATATCAAATCTTGACTCTCTGCCACTCCTAAAACGATTAATACTTGCTTCATTGGCACAAGATTGATCTAACTATTACTTTTTTCCCCGGATCTTTACCTTTATTTTCCTATCTCGCGTCTATCTTATCGCGAACCAATCTCGGTCGGTTGGGCGGGTAAGTGGGCCGTGGGACTCCGCTCGAAAAAAAAAAAATTATATTCTCCAAAATTATTCAAATGATGCATTTTTAATACTCATAAAAAATCCCAACTTGCTAACTTTAAAAACACCAAAGTTTTGGCATTTCCAATCGATCAGTTATATTGCAGGTATAGGATAGGCCGATCTTTATAAAATTTGGTAGGTAATCCAAACTTCCTATAGAATATAGCCGATCCTTATTTGGTAAGTCGGATTGATTGACCAAATATAAAACCCATAGAAAATCCCAACTTCCTTACTTTACAAACACCAAAGTAATGGCTTTATGATATAGTCTGCCGATCCCGGCCGTTCCGACTTATATACTGCGTGCAAAGGAAAGAATGATGTGTGCTAAGTTTCAATTCGATATCTTTAAAACTGCAAGACTACTTCGCGTAGAAACAAACAGACGGACATGCTTATATCAACACAGGACGCGATAGGGTCGGAGATGTCTCCTTCACTGCCTTGCACACTTTTGATCAAAATTATAATACCCTCTTCAAGGGTATAAAAATGCCGATTCCATGTTTTAGTACAAATTTGTGCATATGTGCACATAAAATAACATATACTTACATATGTATATACAACAAATTTGGATAGCTTTTATTACCATTACTTATTTTTTCAAATTTCTGTCCATCTTCTCCACGACTTCTCAACCGGCACCACTAGCTACAATAAATTTATAATTTAACACTTAGTTAAGGCATAAAAAAAGGAGCCGAAGAGAGACACGGACCTTCATGTCAACTTTCTTTATCTGCCTTTCCTAGTCTGATCATCTTAGAGTCTTGGGTGTAAGAAACGAGATATTTGGTTCCCAGAGGAAAAACAATTTTTACCTGTTAGATGTTCCAAGCCAACCCTTGGAAAAGACAAGAAATCGAAGATACTCCAAAATTCTGGTTTAAAGCCATATTTTTGGCTAAATTCGTTTGGTTAATTCGTCGTTACTAAATTCCTAAGTCTTGGTATCAAATCTATACGCCCCAGCGCAGCCGTTTAAGTTTTTTGAGTCTAGGCTTGAAAGGTTATTTAAGACCTCCGGAAAAAAGTCTTACGTCCATTAGTCGCAGTAAAGACTGCAAAATCCTACAAATTTGTGAAAGTGTGCTTGGCTTGTAAACAAAAATCGGAGTCCAGATATTGTATTGTAAAGTTTCTAGTCTTAATAAGCAAAGAATTTCTTCGAGGAAGACATCTGCATCGAAATGTAATGTAAAAAAATTAGACTCCAAAAGTAGCAAGAAAATTAAAAAATCAAGCCGTTAAAAAAAAGGTGTAGCAAAATCTATCCTAATGAAAAAATAAAATAAATAAATTTTCTAACTTATTTGCATTTTTATAAGCTCAATTTTCGTTGCCATTTAACATTTTTGACGAAATGTCCTGATTTGTTTCTTTTCGAAAATCAACATTTTTATTCAATTTTATTTGTTACCAAATAAGAGCCGTAAAGCCCATAACACAAATTTTCGCTTTAATATTTTACCCATTATTTTAGATAGTTTTACCGTCTATGCATGCATTAATTGAATATTTATATTTTAATATGTTTTAATTTTTATCACTGCCTATAATTATTATTATTTTTATTCTCATGAAATACCAACATTTTTCCTTAGTTGTTAAATAAAATGTATAATGTATAATATAAAATTACAATAACCGGGTTTCTGTACATACAATAATATTATATGGAAAGTAAAAGCTATTCGAGTACAATTTAGTCAGCTTACTAAGTAAGACTCTTGTATTCTGATAGGAAAGAAGAAAAGAGAAGGCTAGTTTTATGGGGCGGAAGAGGATGTGGAGGGCGTTGAGGATGGTTCTTTAATGGTATTTTCCATTTCCCCTGAACTATTATTTTTTTTCCGCTTCGTATTCTTTTACCAAATATGCCCTATGCATGAGAAAATTTAAATTTCCCCTGAACTATTATTTTTTTTCCGCTTCGTATTCTTTTACCAAATATGCCCTATGCATGAGAAAATTTAAATTGTTTAACCTTAAAATTTTCAACTTAGATTTTGTTACAGATATAAGCCGTAAATTCATTGATGAGAGGTCTGGGGCGAGCCGTGAAACAAATATGTACATGTGTTAGCTAGAGCACCCGAACTCAAGTTACAGTTTTTGGTACCACGCATGCCACCTTTTTTGGTACTCTAGAATTTGTATTTGCACTACCAGTATTGGTCAGTAATCCGGACGATAAGTCCACTACTTTATTTAGATCGGACAGAGCGGAAGTTCCTGGCGGCACCACAACTTTGGGTACCGAATCACGTTTCGACCCCGATCTTAGTACCATTTGAGTGGAGCCTAAGATTGGCAGCTGAGGTGGAAGTGTGTAGTGGGTTGACCGGCACCTGCCATAGAACGACCACCGACCCCGACTGTTTTTGCGCCATGAGGAATCGTATTTTTACGGAGAGACCAGCTTGCGTTGAAACTGATGTTGATCAAGAATATACATACTTTATAGTGTCGGAAATGTTCCCTACACGGCAAGGGTATAAAAATAAAAAGAAGAAAAGAAAAAAAAGTTTAGTTCAAATCCAGGAACTTGGTTGTATATTGGGATGTCCCAGCTATTACGCCATACGGTAAGCATGGCCGGAGCTGACAAAATTTAGCACTGCGTGTTCCACCAGAATGTGCGAGATCTATCGCTGGAATTTGCCTTACAGAGTATTTGGTATCCTTTTTTTTCTTTAGTTTTTGCTAGTAATCAGACCGACAATTCGTTCGACAGGTGCAATTGTAAAGTAGGAAGGATTACAATTTGTCCGCTGGCGGTTCAATTCAATCTGAGACTAGGCTTATGGAAGAGAAGGCGTTGTTGCGGATCTTTCTCGCTGTTACAGAAACGCAGCCTGTGTGAATAGGCTTTTAGAAACGGAAAAACATCGATGATGCCCAGCCAAACATAGATGTTACCGATGTTTTAAAAACATCGATGTTACCGATGTTTTGAAAACATTTTTGTTTTAAAAAACATCGATGTTTTCTTTTAAGCCTAGTATCCAGATGGACAAACGATTACGCTAGCGTAAAAACTTTAATCTTTCCAGTGTGACCAAAATTTTGAGAGTTTATAAGATTTAAGCGTGCTACGGTCGTACTGTCAATCAGCTGGGTTTGTTGACAAGCAGTTAAAATTCAAATATCGTATTTGCGGGAAAGAGCCTTTAAGAGATATTATCAAATACCTTGGCAAGAAAAGTCTGCCACTGTACAAAGAAATTTAAAAAAAAATACAATTTAAATTTAACAGTTGTTTTTTTTAATTTACTGATAATTATTTGCTAATTTAAAGTTCATAGCTGCACTATTATTGTGTTTTTTCGTACATTCTGGACCTAAAAAACATTTTGCTCTGACAAGAGGCACCCCAGATAGTATTAATGTTATTTTGTCCTCACATGTAAACTTCAGCAATCGACTTTTGCGAGTTTTTTGAGTTTTTCCCTCCATTTCTTATAATGTTCAGTGAGAAAGCCTTGTATCCAGATCGACGAAAACCATACGCCAGTCATGAGAGAGAGCGAGAGGCAAACAGCTGGCGTTCACTTTTCGTCGGGCCTTTTTTTCACGTCGGTCCCCTGATCGACAAAAAAAATACCAGAAAATTCCATAGCGTTGCCAGTCTGCGGAAATGAACTTTGGGTGAACCCTAGCGAAAAGATTAAAAAATTTAATCTTTTGGCGTGCGCTTCTCACTGAAGCCTAGTATCCAGATCGACGAAAACCGTACGCCAGTCATGAGAGAGAGCGAGAGGCAAACAGCTGGCGTTCACTTTTCGTCAGGCCCTTTTTTCACGTCGGTCTCCTGATCGACGAAAAAAATACCAGAAAATTCCATAGCGTTGCCAGTCTGCGGAAACGTGAACCCTAGCGAAAAGATTAAAAAATTTAATCTTTTGGCGTGCGCTTCTCACTGAACATTATAAGAAATGGAGGGAAAAACTCAAAAAACTCGCAAAAGTCGATTGCTGAAGTTTACATGTGAGGACAAAATAACATTAATACTATCTGGGGTGCCTCTTGTCAGAGCAAAATGTTTTTTAGGTCCAGAATGTACGAAAAAACACAATAATAGTGCAGCTATGAACTTTAAATTAGCAAATAATTATCAGTAAATTAAAAAAAACAACTGTTAAATTTAAATTGTATTTTTTTTTAAATTTCTTTGTGCAGTGGCAGACTTTTCTTGCCAAGGTATTTGATAATATCTCTTAAAGGCTCTTTCCCGCAAATACGATATTTGAATTTTAACTGCTTGTCAACAAACCCAGCTGATTGACAGTACGACCGTAGCACGCTTAAATCTGATGAACTCTCAAACTTTTGGTCACACTGGAAAGGTTAAAGTTTTTACGCTAGCGTAATCGTTTGTCGATCTGGATACTAGGCTGAAGCGCACGCCAAAAGATTACATTTTTTATTCTTTTCGCTAGGGTTCACCCAAAAGTTTATTTCCACAGACTGGCAACGCTATGGAATTTTCTGGTATTTTTTTCGTCGATCTGCGGACCGACGTGAAAAAAAGGCCTGACGAAAAGTGAACGCCAGCTGTTTGCCTCTCGCTCTCTCTCATGACTGGCGTACGGTTTTCGTCGATCTGGATACTAGGCTTTAATATATAAAATTATAAATATAATTTTAAGTTCACAGTAATTTTTTTTTTTAAAGCCTAGTATCCAGATCGACAAACGATTACGCTAGCGTAAAAACTTTAATCTTTCCAGTGTGACCAAAAGTTTGAGAGGTTATCAGATTTAAGCGTGCTACGGTCGTACTGTCAATCAGCTGGATTTGTTGACAAGCAGTTATAATTCAAATATCGTATTTGCGGGAAAGAGCCTTTAAAAGATATTATCAACTACCTTGGCAAAACAAGTCTGCCGCTGTACAAAGAAATTAAAAAACAATACAATTTAAATTTAACAGTTGTTTTTTTTAATTTACTGATAATTATTTGCTAATTTAAAGTTCATAGCTGCACTTTTATTGTGTTTTTTCGTACATTCTGGACCTAAAAAACATTTGGCTCTGACAAGAGGCACCCCAGATAGTATTAATGTTATTTTGTCCTCACATGTAAACACCTGCAATCGACTTTTGTGAGTTTTTTGAGTTTTTCCCTCCATTTCTTATAATGTTCAGTGAGAAGCGCACGCCAAAAGATTAAATTTTTTAATCTTTTCGCTAGGGTTCACGTTTCCGCAGACTGGCAACGCTATGGAATTTTCTGGTATTTTTTTCGTCGATCAGGAGACCGACGTGAAAAAAAGGCCCGACGAAAAGTGAACGCCAGCTGTTTGCCTCTCGCTCTCTCTCATGACTGGCGTACGGTTTTCGTCGATCAGGATACTAGGCTTAATGGAAAACATTTATTCAGTTACAGAAATTCCAAGTACAAAAACATAAATTCAAGTGATCAGCCTTACAAACTAGTAGTTATAAAATCGATCATTATTTTTGTTTATAAACATGAGCTGATTAACTACCCTTGCCTTCAATTGTTTACGGCGATCAGATAATCATTACACGCAATTTACAAATTTACATACCAAATTTGTTAGGGCTCGCATGTTTTGGGTTCATTTGCGCTATTTAAATGCTGTCTTAGCAATATCATTGCATCTGAAGGCGTTATACTTGTTTTTGCCTTAAATTTTAATTGCAGCATTTCAAAATAGCTTTCAATTGCCTACTCTGTAATTGCAAACAAATAATTAAAAGTTATAATTAACATTATAGAAAAAATTTAACAAATTATAAGCCTTCGGCGTGTTTTCCGTTCTGTTTCTTATTTGAATCGCCCCAGAAACATCGATAGTCAAAATTTTACAGCGATGTTTTTGGAAATCAAAAAAACATCGATGCATCGATGTTTCGATCGATGTTCCTGGACCTCTATTGTTCTATTAAATACATAAATTTGAAACAAGTTGCAAAAAAGAAAATTCTGAAACAATTACAACTGAACTGCGTTCTTTCTGTAGTATAAGATTCAACAAGGCAACCAAAAGGTAAGTTTTGGCTTTTTATTTTGTTAAACGGCTAAACTTTTGTAATATATATGTTATATTTTAGAAGACCGCACACCAATTTACAATTTCTGCCCAAATTGCAATGGACTCCTTGGACCAGAAACTTAAAGAGTTGTCCTTTTTAAAAGATGAGCCATTAAATAGAGCTGCGTCTGTTTGCAATGAACATGAGTTGGTCGACAAGTTACGGCAAAAGCGACCATCTGTTCCTCCAAAACCACCAAAGAAATGCAATGAATTGCCACAGGTACCTTGTATATTTATGAGATTCTTATTAATCGAAGTAAAAATTTGGTTTTCTAAGTATATGTAAATAAAATATTAGGATGACAAAGTAATGAATGATTTACCATACACCTAGCAAAAGTTCTATGAAATCCCAGCGATTTCTAATCTTAAAATAATTATTTAAAACAAAAACTAATTTGTTAACTTTCACAAGGGATATGATGAACTTAATACGTGAATTGTGACTTTTATTCTTTAATTTTCTTAATTTTTATACCATTGCAGAGGGTATTATAAACTTATAAACTAAATCATATAGCTCCCATAGGAACAATCGGAAAAACAATTGAAAAAAATTATAACTTTGTTGTTTTTTTTTTTGTTTTTTGGAATTTGGTAATATTTAAATATTATAGAATTCCGGTTTTAAATTAAAATCGGACAACAATATCATATAGCTGCCATAGGAACGATAGCAAAATGCAGCGCAAAATCGACATATGTAGCTTCATTGTTTTTAGTAATATAGTTATAGAAATCGAAATGTAGTTGTTTTGTAAAAACTGCTTGGGTATATAAACTTCGGCTTGCCGAAGTTTGCTTTCTCTCTTGTTATCATTTAAATGTGTTTACACATAAAAAGTTAGCTGTAATTATAAAAATTAGACAACTTAATTTTTTCTTTAATTTTCTTAATTTTTATACCATTGCAGAGGGTATTATAAACTTATAAACTAAATCATATAGCTCCCATAGGAACAATCGGAAAAACAATTGAAAAAAATTATAACTTTGTTGTTTTTTTTTTTGTTTTTTGGAATTTGGTAATATTTAAATATTATAGAATTCCGGTTTTAAATTAAAATCGGACAACAATATCATATAGCTGCCATAGGAACGATAGCAAAATGCAGCGCAAAATCGACATATGTAGCTTCATTGTTTTTAGTAATATAGTTATAGAAATCGAAATGTAGTTGTTTTGTAAAAACTGCTTGGGTATATAAACTTCGGCTTGCCGAAGTTTGCTTTCTCTCTTGTTATCATTTAAATGTGTTTACACATAAAAAGTTAGCTGTAATTATAAAAATTAGACAACTTAATTTTTTCTTTAATTTTCTTAATTTTTATACCATTGCAGAGGGTATTATAAACTTATAAACTAAATCATATAGCTCCCATAGGAACAATCGGAAAAACAATTGAAAAAAATTATAACTTTGTTGTTTTTTTTTTTGTTTTTTGGAATTTGGTAATATTTAAATATTATAGAATTCCGGTTTTAAATTAAAATCGGACAACAATATCATATAGCTGCCATAGGAACGATAGCAAAATGCAGCGCAAAATCGACATATGTAGCTTCATTGTTTTTAGTAATATAGTTATAGAAATCGAAATGTAGTTGTTTTGTAAAAACTGCTTGGGTATATAAACTTCGGCTTGCCGAAGTTTGCTTTCTCTCTTGTTATCATTTAAATGTGTTTACACATAAAAAGTTAGCTGTAATTATAAAAATTAGACAACTTACGAAAATTAAAAAGTAGAAATTGGTATTAAAGCATAAATAGCTAAAAGGTCTAATTTAGATAATTATGGTCTAAAATTTAAGGAGCTTACGTGGGTTTAACGGGCGAAAACATATATTGTCGATAATATTTATTTATTAATTTGAAAAATATTTATTCTTGGATACCCGTTAGATCAAAGTTAAAAAAAATTCTTGTTTAAAAATATTACTTTAATAAACTAATATAAAATTATTTTTTGTCAAGCTGAGAATAGTTTAATTTATGTATTTTAATTATTATTTAATTAAAAATTAATGGGAAATCCTTTTTTAAAGGATTTCATTCTTGTTAAATATTTATATTGTTGTCCTATTTTCACAAAACTAAAAGCGTAATTCTGATATAGTAAATAGTTACTATATGTCAAAGGAGTATATTGATAAATAAATAAATAAATAAAGCAAAATACAATTTTTTTCATTATACCCTTGCAGAGGGTATTATAATTTTGGTCAAAAGTGTGCAACGCAGTGAAGGAGACATCTCCGACCCTATAAAGTATATATATTCTTGATCAGGGTCATCTCCTGAGTTGATATAGCCATGTCCGTCTGCCTGTTTCTACGCAAACTAGTCTCTTAGTTTTAAAGATATCGAATTGAAACTTTGCACACCACCTTCTTTCCTTTGCACGCAGTAGATAAGTTCGAACGGCCAGGATCGGCCGACTATATCACATAGCTTTGTAAAGTTAGGAAGTTGTGATTTTTTATGGGTTTTATTTTTGGCCAATCAGTCCGACCTACCAATATTTCATAAGGATCGAACGACTATATCCTATAGCCGCCATATAACTGATTGATCGGATGTGCCATAACTTTGGTGTTTGTTAAGTTAGGAAGTTGGGATTTTTTATGAGTTTTGGAGAATATAATTTACAGAATATTCGGCAAGGGTATATCAACTTCGGCTCCGCCCGAAGTTAGCTTTTCTTTCTTGTTTTTTTTTCAAAATTAGGGAGTTGTATTATTGGTTCTCTTGTTATTAGGGTCTTAAGTTTCTCGTAGGTTTTGCTATTTCGGCGTAATTTAAAATGAATTTAGAGTGACTGGTTATTCATTCCAAAAAGTGCTCTAATTTCTTTTCTTATTTCGTTTTTATACCCTTGCAGAGGGTATTATAATTTTGGTGAAAAGTGTGCAACGCAGTGAAGGAGACATCTCCGACCCTATAAAGTATGTATATTCTTGATCAGGATCACCTCCTGAGTTGATATAAGCATGTCCGTCTTTCTACGCGAACTCCCAGCAATAATTCTCAGGGCCGCATTACTCAGACCCAGTCCTATGACTGTTAGTTAGATTACTATAATTTTTGATACACTCATTGTTAGTATCCGAAAGGAGAAGATTCAATAAATAAATAGCAAAGCAATTTAAAAGTAAAAAAAAAAATATAAAAAAATATATTATAACATATATTCTAATTTTTATCATTAACCTAATAGTGAATACGCCTATATTGTTAGGGTACACATTATGAAAAGTAGCAAAAGACAAAATATTATAATTCCTCCGGTTGCAAGAACCTGTAAAGTAGACCTAAACCTACAGTTAGCCACAAGCTGTGAAATTTCGAGAGCGCCAGCAATCAAACAATTAGGTCCCAGCTACTCAAATAGCCATTGAAGGCGTTAGTGGCAAGCTGCAAGATTTGGTCAGTTTTAGCTTTATCATGAGTTTCGCTGAGCAACATCGATATGAAGTTTCAGCACAAAGAGTTCCAGTGTCTTGTTGGTCAGGCCCTCGGCGCCCCAGACACCGATTTTGAGTCCAATTTAACATATGGATGGGCTGGATATGACCAGATGCTGCTTTCGTAGCTCCTGGTGCCATTTCGGGTATAAGTCCAGTAATAAGGTTCATCATAGACATCATCATCTGGAACATCTGGTCAAATTGAGCTACAAGGACCGACAGCTTTTCCTTGGAACGCAGGAAAATCTGTTCTTGTTGCTTCCATTGATGGTCGCTTTGGAAATTTCACAGTTGTTGATGCTGGGATAGCTGATGTTGATGAAGTAGCTGCTGCTGTTGTTGAGGTTGATGATCATTTTGTCGGCTGGCATGTGTTACCTGCTGAAGGCTGCTGCTTCTGTCGGTGTGGTTCCATTTCCGTGCTTTGTTGTTTTGGATTTCCTACTTCCAAATGTTGCTGCTGGTGAAGTTGACTGACCTAATGATTCATGAATTGGAGAGATCCGCCGACTATGTTCGCGTAAGAACGCACTGCTGTATTCGATCGTACCATAGCTGGATGTTGGGCTTGTCGAGCAGCTCAGGACCGCAGTATCGTTGGCAAACGTGGATGTTCTTAGTATCTCGTGCGTAGGGATCTCCGCAGTATATAGGACAAATAGGGTAGGACCAAGTGCGCTTCCTTGGGGAACTTCAGCTATAATTATGTATTCGTCAGATGCCTCTGTTCGGCATCTCACTGAAAATACTCTTTTGTAGTGATACGAATCAGGAGCTTGTGAGTGTAGATCGGTAAATGCATTTTGATGAAGTCAGATTTGGTCTAAGGCTTGTGATACATCGAGGAATATAGCGCTACAAAATAGCTAGCTCGATGGTTCCATGGTTTCTTCGGAACCCAAACTGGTGTGCCGGGATTACATTGTGTGCTTTCAGAAATGGTATTATGCACGTTAGAAGGCATTTTTATACCCTTGCAGAGGGTATTATAATTTCAGTCAAAAGTTTGCAACGCAGTGAAGGAGACATTTCCGACCCTATAAAGTATATATATTCTTGATCAGCATCACCAGGAGAGTCGATCTAGCCATGTCCGTCTGTCCGTCCGTCTGTCTGTCTGTCCGTCTGTCCGTCCGTTTCTACGCAAACTAGTCCCTCAGTTTTAAAGCTATCTGCTTGAAACTTTCCCAAAAGTTGTCTTTCTATTGCAGGTAGTATATAAGTCGGAACAAGCCGGATCGGGCGACTATATCATATAGCTGCCATATAACTGAACGATCGGAAAAGCCATAACGTTGGTGTTTTTAAAGTTAGGAAGTTGGGATTTTCTATGAGTTTTATTTTTGGCCAATTAATCCGACCTACCGAATTTCATAAGGATCGGACGACTATATCCTATAGCTGCCATATAACTGAACGATTGGAAATGCCATAACTTTGGTGTTTTTAAAGTTAGGAAGTTGGGACTTTTTATGAGTATTAAGAATACATCATATGAATAATTTTGAAGAATATAATTTACAGAATATTCTGCAAGGGTATATCAACTTCGGCTACGTCCGAAGTTAGCTTTCCTTTCTTGTTTCAAATAATTTTGACGAAAAAGACAGTAGACTTATTGGTCTGTACGATGACGGATTAATGATCCCATTGAAGAGTTTACAAACGACCTCCATGGCACAGTTTGGAAGTTCGATTAGCATATTTGGCGTTAGTAAGTCACCACCGGGAGTTTTAGTTCCCTAATGATTTTTTTGATTTCGTTCGGCCGAAACGAGGTTGGGAAAGATGCAGTTTCTGGCTGAATTGGTGGCAGCATTTGGCTGGAAAACACTTCGAAGATGTGAAGCAAATGTTTCAGCTCTGTCTCTATCGCTTTTGGCTCAGCATCCTGAAGAGTTTCTTATCACGGTAGTCGTTTCGATCCGAGCGCTTAAATTTGGGTGAGCCCTCCATAGGGGGTTCTTTTTAGTGGTTGGCGAGAATGCACATCTGCCATTTTCTGCCTGCTGCTGGAGAGCAAGGTCGAGAGAGCAAGGTCGAGACAGCGGGTGGCTTTCTTAAAGCGTTGCATTGAAGATGGCGATCTGCTGGTCTGCCAAGCACGTCGCTTGCAGCTCTTTTCTCGCACCAGCGGTTCGATTTGTTGATTGGATCTAGAAGAATTGCCTTCCTTTGGGAGGCACAAGACGTGATCCCCAGGGTGTATTTTTGGCATTATAGTCTCTTGCGGCTATAAAACGATCTCAAAGTGAGTTGTAGAAATCCATGAATTGTCCTTCCAAGATTGTAAAGCGAGGCGGTTTCCGTTACTTGATTCCATTTTTATAGATGTGGCCTGCAAGTAGTTTGTTGAAAACCTTTGGTGAAGGTGGTGTTTGATGCATTCTCAAATTAAGACTCCAGTTTCGCCGTGCTCTTTTCAATCCGGATAATCTGTGCGGTAAAATGTTTAACCTCTTATTTTAAAGTTGTATTTGCTTTTGAGGTGCGTTTCTACCAGGAGCATAACGTTTATATGATTTTCGTGCAGGAATTATGTTAATTCAAGTTTATGCCGTGCGTCCCACATAGACATTTTTAGATTATGCATTAATTATTTAATCTGTTGGGCTACGAGAAACAGTATCACCACATTCTGGTTTTGAACAAGTGCTTGCATAGTCGTTTTCATGAATGACATTAGTTCGATCATGCTTTGTTGCAGGGTAAACATCATAGTTGCCATTTTGCTATTAAGCTGTCCTGGGGCCTGCTGTTTCCTTCTGCTGTTCTTGTACTTTGTCCTTTATTCGTCGACATGTTTCTGGCAATGGCTGCCGCGATAGTGCGTCTGCCGTATATCCAGCTGGCCCTTTCTATACGCGATCTCAAAGTCATATTGTCGCAGTTCCAGCAATAAAACAATAAAGAATTGACAAATCGATTAGACTATTTATTTTATTTAAGAATATATATACTTTGTTGGAAATACAAAGGTATCATACGGTTTTTAAAACATACCGACTTTTTGACACTCTAGTATTTCTTAAGGAATGAAGGATTCAAGCCGAAAGCCCCTCCCCTCCTAAAATATTATTGGCTTAAGACTTATTTATTTATTTCAGGTTCCATCTAGTAAGCAAGTTTTTTGTTCGCGGGAGCCGCTTTATTCTCAACCTCTAATTGGAATGGATAAAATAATAAGCGGGCCCATGCCTTTTAGAAAACACTCCAGCTCTGACTTCGGACATGATGAAATTAAAATTAATTCAAAAACGACACTGGACAACCCGGCAATACTGGAACAGCAACTGGAAGCCCTGGCTTACCACAAACTCCAAATGGAAAAAAAAGGTCTTTTGGGAGTACAAATCCAGCGAACACAATATGCCAAAATCTTCAGAGAGCTTCCATCCAACGCATTGAGCAAAAGTTTGATATATAGTAATATAAATTCTGCACCTAATACAGAAAAATCGGATCATTTAATGGATGCTGTAGGCATGTCTGCTAATACCTATTCAAATGTTCAAGAAGTTGGTATGTGCATTTTTATTTATGTTCAAATAAAATGTTATATTAAATTTATAAAACAAATTATATAGGATCCAACGCTATGGGGCCTTCCTTGGGTTCGTCTCATAAAATGCTCTCCGTTTGCACAAACTTATTATTAGACAACGATATAGAGGATGATGTGCCGCCTCCTCCCAGCCCTGAGAGCGCTGTGAGCTCTTCATATAGCGAGCTTCGGCGAGCCTCTACCGTCTTTAACAAGCCCATGGATTCTTTACAAAATGTCCAGAAATCAACTACTTCATTACAAATATATGCCAACCAATCTGCTCTGCAACATGGTGCCATAAATAAGGTATACCAAATCTTGAATATATCATCTTGCTTATCTCTTCAAAAACTTGTTATTTTAACATTATTACATTACATTATTAAGACATATCACGATAAGCTAAAATTGTGTTTTAAACTGCCTTAAAATTTGTTCAAAATTAAACATATAAACAATTTCGTTTACTTTTGAATTCCTTTCAGACTATTATAATTTTGTTCAAAAGTTGGTAAACTAGATTAAGTTTAAATATTATTGATTTAATGCCAAAGTCAATAGTTCAGGTGTTTGGCTTTTAATCAATCGTCTTTTAATATTTTAACGCAATCTTTTTAATGTTTTCATAAATAAATCTGATCAAAATTATTAAATTTTTATTGTTTTGTTGAAAATATTTTAGTTTTAATTAATATAAGTAGTTTTTTAGTATTGTGAGCATACAACAAATTAGTAAGCTGATCATGATAAAAATATTCTATACTTTTTAGTAATTTTTTGTAAAGTAATTTTCCCTTAAATAAGCATTTTTTTTATCATTTGGGCAACAATTTCGTTAAATTATATTGAAACTAATTGACCATTCTCTATGGTTTTATACCATATTCAGCCCATCCCTTGAGTTCTAGCTACCAAAAATATGGCTTACTTGCCGTACATTTTATACATGGAATTTGAAAAGTATTTTTTAAATCGTTAAAAAACAATTCAACGAAGTAATGTTTATATTTTCGAATATTTGCATATTTTCGTATGCAACTTGATAGTAGTAGAAGTATTATTAATATAAATTGTCTGAGTAATTGTCTAGAACAGCAGTCAGTCACTGTCTAGCATAGCAGCCAGGCAGCATACCCGCTAATAAAATATCCTGGACAGCTATTTGTATGTATATACATGACCATACCAATACATAACTTTTTAGCAGGACGTTTTTTATAAATTAAAATTCTTAAGCAATTAGCCCATGAGAGATCCTTTTTTTACGAATTTTGGGCGTTAGGACCGTAAACTTGAGTATTAAGCAAGCCATCCACTGTTGAATTTAGATGTAGAACGAGGACGGAAGCTAACTTCGGCAAGCCGAAGTTTTAATACCCTTGCAGACTTTGCCGAAATTGCTAAAACTGAAAAAGTATCGAAAGGAATAAGGTATACATAAATAAACTAGATTTGCATCGTTTAATGTCAATTGCTTTTATACTGCAAAAATGTCATATAAAAATAGATCGGCAAGCGCTTTTACCCTAATCAAGATATGCGTAAATAAATAAGACTTGGAAAAATGTATGTCAGTAGCTTACACACTACGCGAAAAAATTCAGAAAATCGTCAAATTTGGACCGATTTCACCCTGTTGTTCCTATGGGAGCTGTAGGATATAGACGTCCGATTTACCCTAATCAAGGTATGCATAAAAAAATACGATTTGGAAAGATTCATGTCAATTGCTTATATACTGTGCGAAATATCCTAAAAATCATTAAATTTTAACTGATTTCACCCTATTGTTCCTATGGGAGCTATAGGATATAGACGTCCGATCGCAAAGCGCTTTTACCCTGATCAAGGTATGCATAAAAAAATAAGATTTGGAAAGATTTATGTTAATAGCTTTTACACTGCGCGAAATATCTTCCATTCTTGAAAGTTATATCCGATTGTTCCTATGGAAGCTATAGGATATAGACGTCCGATCATCACGCGCTTTTACCTTGATGAAGGAATGCATAAAAAAATACGATTTGAAAAAATTTATAGCAATAGCTTTTACACAGCGCGAAATATTCCGAAAAACATAAAATTTGGACCGATTTTACCCTATTGTTTCTATGGGAGCTATAGGATATAGACGTCCGATCGCCACGCGCTTTTTCCCTGATCAAGGTGTGCATAAAAAAATACGATTTGGAAAGATTCATGTCAATAGCTTTTACACTGCGCGAAATATCATCAATTCTTGCTAGATATATCCGATTGTTCCTATGGGAGCTATAGGATATAGACGTCCGATCGGGGCGATTTTCAAACGAGTGTGAAAGTTTCAGATCGCTAGCTTTTAAACTGAGCTCGCAAACGGTATTGAAACAGACGGACAGACGGACGGACGGACAGACGGACATGGCTATATCGACTCCCCTATTGATCCTGATCAAGAATATATATACTTTATAGGGTCGGAAACGTCTCCTTCACTGCGTTACAAACTTCTGACCAAATTTATAATACCCTCTGCAAGGGTATAACAAGAATTACCTTTGACACAACCAACGACTCCGAACATTATTTTTAGAGAGTTCTCAGAAGCATCATGTAAGCGGATGACTATTCATATTTTTTCCTATACATTTTGCCTCCCACAGTGCTGGTTCATCCTACAGGCTTTTTATAAACATCGTAGAACCAAACATGCTCGTCGAATAATTGCGACGGTGGAGCCAAAACAGTTTTTGATAAACACAAACACCCGGAAATTATTATTTTTTTTATACCTACAATTAAAACTTTTTAGCTTTTCGTTTATTTACTAAATATCTAAACCGTAAATCTTTTTAATGTTTTTTTCAGAACCTACAGACCAAATCTAATCCAAACTATTATTGCTACGGTGGGCTATCACAGGTACTAAATATATAATGCCTTATACGAAAAAAACATTTTGAAACCCCTAAAAAATAGTTCAATATTACTGTAAGCAACATTGAAATATTGTTTTTATGAATTATTACAGAGCTCTTCTACTTATGATTCGATATATGAGCCTATAAACCCTCGTCCTGCCGGAGATATGTTGCCTCGGGAAAGTTGTAATCTGTATGGTTCATACATTAATGATAATAACATCCCAAGTAGTTCCTGCGGTCTAAATAACGCGAACTCGGTTGAAGGGGACCAGTCGTTATACGCGCATGGTAATGGTAGATCTAAAGGTTACATAGAAAAAACTACTTATAAGAATAATGGGGAGGGTAATAATAGTAATAATATTTCGATAGCTACTGATGCAATACAAGAATTTGAAAACTATGGTAAGTTAGAGTATACCCAAACATTAAAACAATAAACATATTATTTTTTACTTATAGGAAGGTGTGTCAAATGCAATTCACGTGTACTAGGAGAGAGTAGTGGATGTACAGCAATGGATCAAATATACCATATATCTTGCTTTACATGTACAGACTGCCAAATTAACTTGCAGGGAAAGCCATTTTATGCATTAGACGGCAAACCTTATTGTGAATATGATTATTTACAAACACTGGAAAAATGTTCTGTTTGCATGAAACCCATTTTGGAGAGAATTCTCAGAGCCACCGGAAAGCCATACCATCCGCAATGCTTTACTTGTGTTGTATGTGGTAAAAGCTTAGATGGATTATTATTTACAGTTGATGCCACTAACCAAAACTATTGTATTATAGATTTTCATAAGTAAGTGTTTTAATTTATTGTAATGACCTTATGACTAATTTATTGTAATTGAAAGAAAATTTGCTCCCCGATGTTGTGTCTGCAAACAACCTATTATGCCAGATCCAGGACAAGAAGAAACTGTCAGAGTAGTGGCCTTAGATCGTAGTTTTCACCTAGAATGCTATAAGTGCGAGGTAAACTAAACTTTTTTTTCAAACAAAAAGTGAAAAGCGATTAATTTCTAGATTCTACAATTTTAATATAATAGGACTGTGGGCTCTTGCTGTCATCTGAAGCTGAAGGGCGCGGATGTTATCCCCTAGATGATCACGTTTTGTGTAAGAGCTGCAATGCCCAACGTGTTCAGGCTTTGACAAAACGCATGACATCGGATCATTAATTAGTGTGTGGCAACTTTACAGAGGTTATACAAATATGATTTTTTTTCTATACTTATACTCTTACACATAAAGAAAATAGCTACTAAAGTGAAAAATGCGCTAACATTTGTTACTATAAACTATAACCGATCATTAATAACATTGGTTTACAAAATTAAATCGATCATTGTCTCCTGAGATAAAAGCTTGATTTTTCGGTGCGGTTGGAAACACTAATTAAGTAAGAACACTAATTTTTTTTCTAGTACAATTTTTTTAAATTGTAATCTGCGTTTTTCTTCTGTTTTCATGCCCGTTTTTTTTTTTTGTCCCGAGTTCTGGAAACCAATTGTAGTGATGTAGTGATTTACTAGAAATATAAGCTTAGCTTTTCCATTCACGCTGTATAGATTGGTTCGATATCATACATGTCAGAGCTTGACAAAATTTAAAAAAGTTGGGTGAATTCAATAGATGCCCCCATAAATTGTACTTTAAAAAAACGTTTAAAAACCGAAATAAATTGTATCGCTCATACTCAAAGTTGAAACTTAAACAAAGCTAACAAGCAGTCAAACTAAACAAGTGCCAGTAACGTCGGTCGAATGCTAAGTCTTCGTTTTCAACATTCCACTAGTTGCTGCCATATTAGAAAGTTTATAACAATTTACATTACCATTATAACTAAAGTGATTATAATGCAAATATATAGCTTGCAAAAATAATTAGGTACGAAACAATTTGACGAAATAAATTTGTGTTGTCGACAAAAAGTATTACTAATTATATTACAATAAAAACAGAATATATTGAATATTCAATAACTAAATTGTCATAATAATTGACATTGATTGAAAATTAATTGTTTATTACGTGTTTTACATAGATATCATTTGGGATATCATTATTATAAAGAATTCTGGTCATTTAACTTGAAGCATTGAAAGTTTTACAGATTGACTTACAATTTTCTGTTGTACAAATGCAATTCTAAGACTGGGTGCCCACTGCTTTGTGTTATGCCGTTATCGAGTTGTGGGCCAATCTCTGTCTTTTTATACGCTTGCAGAGGGTATTATAATTTTGGTCAAAAGTGTGCAACGCAGTGAAGGAGACATCTCCGACCCTATAAAGTATATAGTATATTCTTGATCACCATCGCCTTCTGAGTTGATATAAGCATGTCTGTCTGTTTCTACGCAAACTAGTCTCTCAGTTTTAAAGATATCGAATTGAAACTCTGCACACACCCTGTTCCTATCTAAGTAGATTGATATCTATTAATAAGAATACATGCATATATGCAAAACATTTTACTGCTACCACTGATTTGAATTTGAAAACCAAAATGAAATTTATGCTGAAATATTACAAAATATACTCTAACATATAATATTCTTATTTTTATCATTATGTGAATACGCCCATATTGTTAGGGTACCAAGTCTGAAAAGTAGCAAAAGACAAAATATTCTGCACGCTTCGAATTGAAATAAACGCACACATGCACCCCTGTATGAGAATGCATGAACACGCATACATATAAAGACCAATTCAAGCGCAGGCGCAACCTTCTTCAAAATGCGCGTCTCTGCGACTAAACGACCGAACTCGTGCAATGAGTTGCGCGAGCATCAAATTGAGAATAAGAATAAGAGCGCAAAAAACCCGAAGAAACACGAAGTGGCCGGGGAGTGCCGCTAATAGCCAGGGGGCCTCCCGCAAAAGAATTCTTGTGTCCATTTTCGTTGTATGAAATGACCAGTCTATAAGTTGTATGGTTAGCGTTGATAGTAAAGCCTAGTACTCAGATCGAAAAACGAATTTGCTAACGGAAAAACTTTAATATATCCACTGTAACTGCATTTTTATACCCTTGCAGAGGGTATTATAATTTTGGTCAAAAGTGTGCAACGCAGTGAAGGAGACATCTCCGACCCTATAAAGTATATATATTCTTGATCAGGATCACCTCCTGAGTTGATATAGCCATGTCCGTCTGTCTGTTTCTACGCAAATTAGTCTCTCAGTTTTAAAGATATCGAATTGAAACTTTGCGCACACCCTTCTTTCCTTTGCACGCAGTATATATGTCGGAACGGCCGGGATCGGCCGACTATATCCTATAGCTGCCATATAACTGATTGATCGGAAATGCATAACTTTGGTGTTTGTAAAGTTAGGAAGCTGGGATTTCCTATGGGATTTATATTGGCCAATCAATCCGACCTACCAAATTTCATAAGGATCGGCCGACTATATCCTATAGCTGCCATATAACTGATTGATCGGAAATGTCATAACTTTGGTGTTGTAAAGTAGGAAGTTGGGATTTTCTATGTGTTTTATATTTGGCCAAACAATCCGACCTACCAAATTTCATAAGGATCAGCCGACTATATCCTATAGCTGTCATATAACTGATTGATCGGAAATGTCATAACTTTGGGTTTTTGTAAAGTTAGGAAGTTGGGATTTTCTATGGGTTTTATATTGGCCAATCAATCCGATCTACCAAATGTCATAAGGATCGGCCGACTATATCCTATAGCTGCCATATAACTGAACATTGGAAATGCCATAACTTTGGTGTTTTTAAAGTTAGGAAGTTGGGATTTTTATGAGTATAAAAATGCATCATGCAGAGTATTCTGCAAGGGTATATCAACTTCGGCTCCGCCCGAAGTTAGCTTTCCTTTCTTGTTTAAAGTTCATCAGAAATAAGCGTTCTACGGTCGTACTGTCAATCAGCTGGGTTTGTTGACAAGTTAAAATTAAAATATCGTATTTGCGGGATTTAAAATATAATATCAACTACCTTGGCTAGACAAGTTTGCGGCTGTACAAAGAAATTAAAAAATAATATAATTTAAATTTAACATTTGTTTTTTGTAATTTAGTAATAATTATTTGCTAATTTAAATCTGCATTTAGTTCTAACAGGCAATTTTTCTAGTTATACCCGTTACTCGTAGAGTAAAACGGTATATTGTATTCGTGCAAAAGTATGTAACAGGTAGAAGGAAGCGTTTCCGACCCTATAATCCTATCCATTGCCGCCTTTCATGGTACCAATGTGGTACCAATGTCTTGGGGTAGATGGCGCAATACAATAGCGCCATCTAACGGATGACTTAGGAACAGCTGGCCAAGGTGCTCAACAGAGTCAACTTTAATTCTCGATAAGGATTTCTATTAAAGGAAATTGCGATGGTTTTCATTTGTCAATACCGAACTATATCCCAAGAACTATGCAAATCTAATCAAGTTAGCCAAATTGGAGGTCTGAGTCAAACAATGGCGTCTGTGTGTATGCTGGTGCAGGACAAAAGGTGCCTGCGCTAAAGCAGCGCCGGTGCTGATGCTCGTGCTGTAAAGCTGCCAGCTCTAAGAGATCGCCTAATTCAAATTGATAATTTGAACTTTTTGTCCTTTTTTCCTGTGGTCACTCTAATTCATATTATGTTATTGCAAAATCTAAAGTTTTTTAGCTGAGTAACGGGTAATAGTCGAGGCACTCGACTATAGCGTTCTCTCTTGTTTTTTTATTGTGTTTTTTTCGTACATTTTTGCTCTAATAAACACTTTGCTCTGACAAGAGGCACCCCAAAAGATGAACACCCGTTGTATTCTCCAGTGGAACTCCTCCAGCCGTCCCGTGCGACTTCCACGCCAGCTTGCAACTATTATCTAAACTTAAATATTGTATATGTGCACGTTAACAAATATTAAATAATGTACAATTATTACTTAAGGGGTTATCCGGGTCTTGACACTTCAAAAAATTCATTTTTTTCAAACTTTTTTATATAATAGTACAAAGTCTCAGGAATGTTGTCCGAAAATTTCAAGTCGATCGAAGCAAAACTAGGAATGGGTGAAATTTAAAGCCCAGCGCGTCGAATGAGTCACAACAGGCAATTCGGGATCTGGCGTCGAGCAGATGCGGCACTTTAAACGCGTTTTTCACAAAACCACTTTTTTGAAGTCGGTAGTCACGTTTTCTCAAAAACTATTGTACCGATCGACTTCTGCTTTTGCACACTTCTTTTAGATATGTTTTTCTTGTCCTTAACGGAGGAATTTTTTTATTTTCAATTACAACTCATTTTATAAGCCAACCTATGGCCAAAATTTACGTAAAAAATTACACTTTTTATGAAAAGCGCTACAAAAAATTAAATTTTTAATTTAAAAAAAAAATGGCTCGTAGAGGACAAGCCAGACACATACACTATCAGAATAACTTTGGTTTTTTGATTTCAGATATAAATTGACGGAGATATTTTGCCTACCGCAAGGGCACAATTTTTTATGTGGTCAAGTTCAAGCCTGGCTCAACGGCTCAATTTTTAAGCTTTTTGGTTCAAATTTTTACACAATGTTGGTCAAACCTTAAACACTAATGTACAATAAATGAAATTTGTGAAATTGTAAGTAAGATTTTTTAAAAATATTCGCGAAAATAGGCTTTTTTTCGTGCTTCAAGACCCGGATAACCCCTTAAGCCTAGTAATCAGATCGACGAAAACAGTTCGTCAGTCATGAGAGAGAGCAAGAAGTTAAGAAGTGATTTTTTATGGGTTTTATATTTGGCCAATCAATAAGGAAAAATTTATGTCAATAGCTTATACACTGCGCTAAATATTCAGAAAAACATCAAATTCACCCTATTGTTCCTATGGGAGCTATAGGATAAAGACGTCCGATCGGGACGCGCTTTTACCCTGATCAAGGTATGCGTAAATAAATAAGACTTGGAAAAATTTATGTCAAAAGATTCAAGTCAAAAGCTTTATACTGCGCGAAATATCCTAAAATTGTAAACGTTTTCTCCCTATTGTCCCTATGGGAGCTATAGGATATAGACGTCTGATCAGCGATTTTACCCTGATCAAGGTATGCATAAAACAAGAAAGGAAAGCTAACTTCGGGCGGAGCCGAAGTTGATATACCCTTGCAGAATACTCTGTAAAATATATTCTCCAAAATTATTCATTCTTAATACTCATAAAAATCCCAACTTCCTAACTTTAAAAACACCAAAGTTATGGCATTTCAAATCGTTCAGTTATATGGCAGCTATAGGATATAGTCGGCCGATCCATATGAAATTTGGCAGGCCCGATTAATTGGCCAAAAATAAAAACCCATAGGAAATCCCAACTTTCTAACTTTACAAACACAAAAGTTATGGCATTTCCGATCAATCAGTTATATGGCAGCTATAAAATATATTCGGCCGATCCTTATGAAATTTGGTAGGTCGGATTGATTGGCCAAATATAAAACCCATCCCAGCTTCCTAACTTTTCAAACACCAAAGTTATAGCATTTCCGATCAATCAGGTATATGGCACCTATAGGATATAGTCGATCGATCCCTGCCGTTCCGACATATATACTGCGTGCAAAGGAAAGAAGGGTGTGTGCAAAGTTTAAATTCGATATCTTTAAAACTGAGAGACTAGTTCGCGTAGAAGCAGACAGACGGACATGGCTATATCAACTCAGGAGGTGATCCTGATCAAGAATATATATACTTTATAGGGTCGGAGATGTCTCCTTCACTGCGTTGCACACTTTTGACCAAAATTATAATACCCTCTGCAACGGTATAAAAATACGATTTGGAAAGATTCATGTCAATAGCTTTTACACTGCGCGAAATATATTCAATTCTTGCAAGGTATATCCGAATGTTCCTATAGGAGCTATATGAAATAGACGTCCGATCGGGGTACACATGTTTTAGGACGACTGTGAAAGTTTTCAGATCGCTAGGTTTTAAACTGAGCTCGCAAATGGTATTAAAACAGACGGACATGGCTATATCGACTCCCCTATTGATCCTGATCAAGAATATATATACTTTATGGGGTCGGAAACGTCTCATTCACTGCGTTACAAACTTCTGACCAAAGTTTTAATACCGGCCGAATACGCCAAAGATGTCCACCGAGAACGACGAGCTTCTGCAGGGAATAGAGGGATTGCTAATGGAGGAGGATTAGGCCATTAGGTTGGCAAATGTCCACACACGAATGGAGGCTCACTTATTAATATGTAATAGCTAAGTTTGATACTCAACCAGAGAGGCAACACGTGATAATCGGCCAGGGAAGTAATATGTAATATTTAACTTTGAATACTCAGTCAAAAAGGCGTAAAAAATATAATTAAATATTTTAAAGTATTTTGATGAGTCACGTCTGGAACGATAGAAGTATCGATCACAAAAAAATGAAAAGTAGCAGACGTTAAGGTGGCTGCTAGGAATCTGCCTGATTCGTTACCCAGCGCCCGGAGCCATAAGTCCATCACCGGACACCACCAGCGAGCCTATCAGGACAGCACCAGCAGTAGCAAGCTATCTAAATTGTATTCTAATAGCCTTTCCTTTGCATCTCAAATTATTATGATTACAGAAAAATTCTTTTCTAGGCAAGTACACAATATATAGGTAGTCTTAATTGGAGTGGACTCAAACCTTACTTCAGGAGTTATTTTTTGAGGACTTCAATACTATAGAAATTATTTGCGTAAAGTTCTCGATTCCTGGTAACTTTATATACATAACTTGCTTATATATTCCTCTGTCTAGTGAACTTAGAGATTATTTAAATCACCTTTCCGTTATCAAGTCTGTTGCAAATAAGCTTTCCGATAGGGATCAGTAGATAGTACTAGGAGATTTGAATATACCTGGAATTACGTGGTCCACAGAGGATGGATCGAATGTCTTACTACCTACATCACAGGTACCGTGGCATTAATTGGTCCAATCTTTACTCATGCAACAATATTTCCGATGCTCTTAATGCTTTATAAACTTTAATTATTTTTTAAATTCCTGTGTTCTGTTCAGTCTCGACCATGTTTTCGTGGAGTGCAGACGCGTTTCTCTATCGCTGCGAATTTCATTGTGAAGAGTCTATGGACAAGTCCACCTCCGTGGCAAAATTCATTACTTCTGTGCAAAAGTGCAAAACTCCGTTAGTTTGTTCAAATTCGAATTCGAATTTTATTTTGAACCGAATAACTTTCTCCCAATAAAAGAAAAAAATAAATTTGAATTTTATTCGCCTCTTGGAGGGTTTGAGCTGGGTTCCGCCTAACTGCGGGGCTTACGCCTTGCCCACTAGGCTACGATCACCCTTTTCAGAATCCAGGAAAAGGGCATGAAAATTCAAGAAGTCGGTAAAGTGCACAATACCTATAATGACTTAAACATAAGTAAGAATGTGGCGCGAAATCAACAAAAAACAAGAAAGGAAAGCTCACTTCGGGCGGAGCCGAAGTTGATATACCCTTGCAGAATATTCTGTAAATTATATTCTCTAAAATTATTCATATGATGCATTCTTAATACTCATAAAAAATCTCAACTTCCTAACATTAAAAACACCAAAGTTATGGTATTTCCAATCGTTCAGTTATATGGCAGCTATAGGATATAATCGGCCGATCATTATGAAATTTGGTAGGTCGGATTGATTGGCCAAAAATAAAACCCATAAAAAAGCCAAACATCCGATCATCGAATTCAGCATCATCAATCACTAAAATTCTGAGAAATTCCAATTCCCCAAAAACGAATGTTTCGGCCAACCGATTTCCAGAACTATCGGACATGGACACAGACATTGAACACGTCCAAGTTCCTCATACGGTCAGCCCCAATGATTTTGAAAAAGCCAGTACTTCCACCGGCTTAAGACAGGTCAGCAGCAACATCGGCAACAGCTCTACCAACAACCCAAGCAACAACGACGTTGTCCACACCAAAGTTGGCAACAATACCGGAAGCAACAACAAGAATCTCAGTCGTCCATCTGACAGCCAGGAACAACTTGGTTTTTGTTGAACTAGAACCGGCGGCAGATAACAAAGACATCCATGACATTAAGACACATTGTCGGCAAAGGGTTCAAGTTGAACTCCCCTACAATGTCACCGGTGCCAAGCATTTGGACACACAAAAAATCATCGCCAAAAACACTTCAACTGAGTCAGATGTGGCCTGCAACACGGTGTGGAGGCCTGCTTAAAAGATATTCACCCAGTCAAATGCGTTAACTGTGGCGGAAACCATACAGCTAGCTATAAAGGCTGTGTAAAAATTGTCGGTCAAACTCTGCTAATCCAATCTCCTATGCTAACGCTTTCCGTGGTCAAGTTAGCAGTTCCAACAAACAACAGCCGGAGAGTGCAGACGTGTTTTGCGCGAGCTCCGGAAAAAAACAGCTCAAAAGTGAAAAACAATAACTAAAAATACTGGAGTGGTGTAATAAAGGCAATCTTATTGCTAAAAACAGTAAATAATAATTAGTGCCATGTAAAAAACTAGTGCAAAGTTATTATAAAAACTAAGAAGTGCCACGAGTGATAGTTCAATGAGCGGCGATTCAAAAAATGAGCGTAGAAGCTCCGTAGACCAGAGAAACAGTTATATCTCTTATTTCTCAACCCGTGATACAGAAGTAGAAAGAACTTCTTCAAAGAGCAACTCAGCCCTACTGACCATTGACAGTGCGAGAGCACGGTCTTGTTCTCCCGCCCTACTCACAAAAACTCCCACTTCATGGAGCTTGCAGTGTAGAACCCCACCCCCAGCTTCCACTCACAGCTCACCAGCCACGAGCACTGCGACCTCGTTAATTTCTGCAACCGCAGCCACTGCAACAACAACATCAACGGTCGCCTTTAACAACAACGCGATTTCGAATGCGTTTGCAACTTCTGCAGCGCCGAATAAAACTACAAAGCCAATTGTAAGTACGAGTGCCAATATCGGCAATATCAAACAACAACAAGTGGTTCCGGCTATACAGACTGGCATGGACCGTTACATCCAAATCAAACGAAAGCTAAGCCCGCAAAATAAAATGGTTGGAAATAAACCAAAACAAAATTGCCCTAATAAAGGCAGCGAACAACCAGGGTCATCTAGTAACAACAGATTCGCCCTATTGTCGGAAATTGATAATAATCAATCCGAATCTGGACAGGCTGTTAAAAAAAAACCAAAGCCCCCACCAATTTACATAAGGGAACAGAACTCAAATGCCCTAGTAAAGAAAATTGTTGCGCTGGTCGGGAATGACAACTTTTATGTTACTCCTCTTGTTAAAGGGAATATTCATGAAACAAAGCTTCAAGCTAAAACTGAAGATCAATTCAGAGCTGTAACTATAAGCGGAATGGCCCGCTGCAATGCACAAACTGCCAAGAGTATGGACACACCAGAAACAACTGCGGGCTTCGTTCAGTCTGCTTAGCTTGTGGTGGCTTCCACAAATCCGAACCTTGCCCTGCAAGCAAAGAAGACCCAAAGACAAAGAAATGCGCTAACTGTGGAGATAACCATACCGCAAACTACAGCGGCTGCCCGGTCTATAAAGAGCTGAAGAGTCAGTTTCAACAAGCAAAACAAGCACGCTCCCAGAATGCACGAAATGCGTACGTGCAATCCCAAACCACACCTAATGTTTTCTTTGCGAAAGCAGCCAGATCTTCATTTGGGCCCCTCAACACAAATGGGGGAGTTTCATACGCCAGCGCCCTAAAATCAGGACTTGCCAATCAGTTGGGGTTCCCACAAGCTCAATGCTCTGAGCAAAATATGATAACACCTCAGCAAGCAATAGGACAAATACCAAACAGCATGGAAACCATGATGCTGACTTTACAACAGAGTATGATGGAATTTATGTCCTTCATGAAAACAACAATGACAAACCTTATGCAAAATCAAAACATTTTAATAAATTTGCTCACATCCCAACAATCTAAATAATCGATGTCTTGTCTTCGAATATCCATGTGGAATGCCAATGGCGTTTCACGGCACAAACTTGAAATAACTCAATTCCTCAATGAAAACCAAATAGATGTAATGCTGCTGGCAAAAACGCAGGTTATACTTCATACTGCACAGATCATCCGGACGGTAAGGCTCACGGAGGAACTGGAATCCTAATCAGGGAACGCATTAAGCACCACTTTCACCAGAGGTTTGCAACAAATTATTTGCAGGCTACATCTATAAAACTACAAGCAGGCAACGGCAGTATCACTATAGCCGCTGTCTATTGCCCACCGCGTTTTACAATAACTGAAGAGCAATTCTTGGACTTCTACAATTCACTCGGAGATCGCTTTATAGCAGGAGGAGACTACAACGCCAAGCACACGCACTGGGAATCAAGACTCGTGACGCCCAAAGGAAGACAACTGTATAAAGCAATCATAAATTTGAGCAACAAACTCGACTATGTCTCCCCTGGCAGCCCCACATATTGGCCAGCTGACCCCAGAAAACTCCCGGACTTAATTGACTTCGCTGTGAACAAGAACATCCCAAGAAATTTAGTAAACGCCAAATCGCTATCGGACTTATGATCGGACCACTCGCCTGTTTTAATAACTCTCCTTCAAAGCCCGAAAGTAATCGAGCACTCCTTCAGGCTGACCTCGACTAGAACTAACTGGCTAAAGTACAAAAAGTACGTAAGTTCCCACATTGAACTAACACCACAGTTAAACATAGAGAACGACATCGACTTCTGTGCTGATGGCCTGGAATCAGTACTCGTAGCAGCAGCCAAAATCTCAACACCTGAAGAGACAATCGTGCGTAGCAACCAATACAAAACTAATCTGCAAATCGAACAACTGGTTCGGGAAAAACGACGTCTACGACGCGTTTGGCAATCCTGCAGATCGCCCCATTCGAAGCAACTCTATAATGATGCCACCCGCAACCTCACCAAAACCCTCAAGCAAGAAGAGGAGCTTGCGCAGCGCCGGTACATCGAGAAAATGTCGCCGACCAGTACAAAGCATCCTTTTTGGAGAGCTCACCCAAATTTAAGCTCTCCGATAGAATCAGTCACTCCGATTAGAAACTCCTCGGGTACTTGGGCCCGCAGTGACGAAGACAGAGCCGAAACATTTGCTTTACACCTACGAAATGTATTTCAGCCGAACGCCGCCACAAACTCTCTTCAACTACCGCTGCTTAGCTCTGAAATTGCAATTAACCCGATTTTGTTTCAAGCACCTGAAATTGCTTACGTCATTAGGAAGCAAATAAAACCGAAAAAGGCTCCAGGGGGCGACCTAATAACCCCAAAAATAATAATTGAACTTCCAAACTGCGCAGTGGATGTTATATGCAAGCTATTTAACGGGATCACAAAACTTGGCTACTACCCCAAAAAATGGAAAAAGTCCGTGGTTATAATGATACCGAAGCCTGGGAAAGACCACACAATTCCCTCATCGTACAGGCCAATAAGCTTACTATCGTGCCTGTCCAAATTACTGGAAAAATTCCTGCTCACGCGCATTACACCATATTTAGAGAAAAAAACTTAATCCCGGCACATCAATTCGGGTTTCGTGAAAGCCACGGAACCATCGAGCAAGTCAACCGGATAACTTCAGAAATTCGTACAGCCTTCGAACATCGGGAATATTGTAGTGCGATATTCCTCGACGTCTCTAAGGCATTCGACCGAGTGTGGCGTGAAGGCCTTATGCATAACATTACTGCCAGAAAACACTCATAAGTTACTTAAGTCGTACCTCTACCACAGAGTCTTTGAGGTTAGATGCAATACAACGACATCCAACGAGTATAACATTGAAGCCGGAGTCCCACAAGGTAGCGCCCTGGGCCCTACCCTGTTTGTCCTATACACAGCAGACATCCCTACGAACGAGAGGCTGACTACGTCCACATTTGCTGACGACACCGCAATCCTGAGCCGCTCGAGATGCCCAACTAGAGCAACAGCTCAACTGGCTGATCATTTGGTGGTAGTTGAAAAGTGGCTATCAGACTGGCGAATCAAAATTAATGAACAAAAGTGTAAACATATAACGTTTACCCTTAACAGATAATCGTGCCCCCCGCTAACTTTGAATAGTACGCAGATTTCCCAAGCCAGCGATGTAACATATCTCGGCGTCCACCTCGACAAACGCCTAACCTGGCGGAGGCACATTGAATGCAAGAAAGTACATCTCAGACTCAAAGCTAGCAGCCTACACTGGATTATAAATTCTCGATCACCCCTGTGTCTGGACTTTAAAGTTCTTCTCTACAACTCCACCCTTAAGCCCATTTGGACCTACGGCTCCCAGATCTGGGGGAACGCGAGCAACAGCAACGTTGACATCATACAGCGCTCACAATCAAAAATCCTGCGAACAATCACTGGGGCACCATGGTATGTTCGGAACGAAAACATCCACAGGGATCTGGGCATACCACCGGTCAAAGATGAAATAGCAAAGCAGAAAGCGGCCTACCATAACAAGCTTACACTGCACCCAAATAATCTCGCAAGGAACCTAAGACGGGTTTCGAACAGAACTCGTCTGCATCGTAACGATCTACCAGCCCAGCAATAAATATTAGGGCCCGTTAGTCTAAATTCAGTCTACATGACTGTAAGTTAAGATATATTCTTAAGATTTGATATACTTATTGTTAGTCTCATATAGAGAAGATTCAATAAATAAAGCATATATATGCTCAAAGCTAGCAGCCTACACTGGATTATAAATTCTCGATCACCCCTGTGTCTGGACTTTAAAGTTCTTCTCTACAACTCCACCCTTAAGCCCATTTGGACCTACGGCTCCCAGATCTGGGGGAACGCGAGCAACAGCAACGTTGACATCATACAGCGCTCACAATCAAAAATCCTGCGAACAATCACTGGGGCACCATGGTATGTTCGGAACGAAAACATCCACAGGGATCTGGGCATACCACCGGTCAAAGATGAAATAGCAAAGCAGAAAGCGGCCTACCATAACAAGCTTACACTGCACCCAAATAATCTCGCAAGGAACCTAAGACGGGTTTCGAACAGAACTCGTCTGCATCGTAACGATCTACCAGCCCAGCAATAAATATTAGGGCCCGTTAGTCTAAATTCAGTCTACATGACTGTAAGTTAAGATATATTCTTAAGATTTGATATACTTATTGTTAGTCTCATATAGAGAAGATTCAATAAATAAAGCATATATATTAAAAAAAAAAAAAAAAAAAAAGTTAGCAGTTCCCAGCACCAAAAAGTTCCTATGACTCTTCCACAGAGTCAACAGATTCCCCCACTGAGCAGCAACAACAGGAAGCATAGTCAGCTAAACCAAAGAGCACCGCCTCGACAGCAGCAGCAGCCATCACAGCAACAATAGGCGCCTCAACAACAACAACAGCCAGATCACCAGCAGCAGTCTCTCCGTCAACAACACCGACGCAACCCGCAGCAATTGATCAACGACCAGCAGTGCCAGCGTCAAGAGCAAATTTTCCTGCAATCCATCGAAAGAATGTCCGTAATTGTTGCTCAGATCGACAAGTTATTCCAAATGATGGTGTCGATGGTGGGACTTGTCACAAGACTGTTGTTAGCGTACCACTTGAGTCGCTAAACCACTTGACGTTCACGGACAGCGCCAGCTCTGCCTGAGCTACCTTTTCTATTTTTACTAACCCTAGCGTATTAACTCCTTGTGTGGGAGACAATTATGATGACTCTGTACCTTTGTATATCTTAGAACATAAGCAATGCAATGTATTTTTAACTGACAGCCCCATACCACTTCTTTGCTATGGTGCCCACCTTGACTCTGAAAAACGTGTATATAAACCCGACCTTTTGCCATAATAAAATCAGTACTCAAGCAATACTTGTGTATTCAACTACTCTGCGTTCTACGAGTGAGCATCGCTGTGTCTTTGGCCCTCATACGCATGATCCCTCCGAGTTAAACCAACAACAGAGAACGCTATAGTCGGGTGCCCCGACTATCAGATACCCGTTACTTAGGTAAAGGGAGTGCGAGGGAGATGGAGATAGAAACTATGATCACGCATAACTTTTTAACGAATGGTCCGATTTGAAAAATTACTTTTCGATAGGTATTGACAAACACAATAAAACTGCATTTTTACTTTTCCGAAATATTTAAATTTTTAAAATCGTATATAAGCGATTGTGGGCGTTAAAGGGGGCGTGGCACCTTTTTGAAACAAACTTGCGCTGCGTAGGAACTCCTAGAATCTGCATGCAAAATGCCAATCTTCTAGCTTTTATAGTTTCCGAGATCTCAGCGTTCATACGGACGGACAGACGGACATGGCTATATCGACTCGGCTAGTGACCCTGATCAAGAATATATATACTTTATAGGGTCGGAAACGCTTCCTTCTAGCTGTACTTTTGCACGAATACAATATACCCTTTTACTCTACGAGTAACGGGTATAACTACAAACAACTGTTACCCCAAAATACTACAGGAACAGCTCATTCATAAGCTGGATCTCTCCCAGTTAATGTAGCACAACCATGATTCAAATCGGCCTTAACATTGGTGTGTGGAACGCCGACGTACTTGCCAACAAAGGCCTTGAGCTCTTTGTGTATAGTCATAATATTAATATTATGCTGGTTAGTGAATCACACTTTTGCTCAAGTACATTCTACAAATTGCACGGATACGATATTTATTAAGCAACTCATCCTGCTGATAGGAAACGCGGTGGGTCTGCAATTATAATAAAATCCTGTCTACAATATTACCAGTTTTATAGTCTACAAAGTAAAAATGTTCAACGTGTCTCAGTAAAAGTCAAAACCGACCTTGGCGAGACAGCTATGGCGTCTATCTATTGTCCACCAAACTTTCTATGTTTCTTGTTCAAAGATCCAATGTCCAGGTCCTTGAAACCGGAGAGCCTACGCATTATCCATATAGCCAAAGAACACCAACAGCCATTGACTTTGCTGTCTGCAGCGGGATACGGTCTGAGTGTCTTTCCATCACAGAAAGTCTTGAGCTTAGCTTTGATCACATCCCATTGATCATAAAATTCAGAGTCGCTGCGCAAAAAATTTGCCACAAGCCTCGCATGCTTCCTCGAAATGCGAGCCTTCCTCGCATTCAAGCAGCAGTTAACTGACTTGTTAACCTCAATATGGTGTTAAGCTCTCCTAAGGACATCAACGACGCTGTGGAGATGTTAGTCCGGAATATTCATATCGCTGCCGAGTCCTCAACCTGAGGACAAGTCTCAAACTCTTCCAACCCACCTCCGGCTGTTTTAAAACCTGAGGTAATGGAACTGGTAAGGTTGAAAAGATCCCTACGTCGCAGATATATGAGATCTCAAGATCCAGTCGACAAAAGTTCATATCGTCGTGCCGAAGATGATCTTAAACAAGAGAGAACGCTATAGTCGAGTGCCTCGACTATTAGATACCCGTTACTCAGCTAAACAACTTAATATAAATACGCCTTCTTGTATGTTTTTCGCCGCTCGAATTAACACCTTGGCCAGCTGTTCCAAAGTCATCCGTTAGATGGCGCTATTGTACTGCGCCATCTACCCCAAGACATTGGTACCACGGGCCATGAAAGGCGGAAATGTAATCGCTAGCCAGGCTTAAGCGTTTAATGGGTTTTTGGGCGTGGCAAACTTTTATTAGGCCAATTGATAGGTATGGACGAAACAAATACGCTTCCTTCTACCTGTTACATACTTTTGCACGAATACAATATACCCTTTTACTCTACGAGTAACGGGTATTAAAACTTCTGAACCATACGAAGCGCGAATATTTTGATGAAATGCTCCTCAACGCGGATCCCACCAAATCGTACGGCTTCAACTTTGGAAATGTACACGAAATATGAAACGACAGCCTCTTCGAAAGATCCCCATAAAAAAAGCTGACAACACATGGTGCAGATCTGACTCAGAGATTTCTTTAAATAAATAAAGCATATATATGCTCAAAGCTAGCAGCCTACACTGGATTATAAATTCTCGATCACCCCTGTGTCTGGACTTTAAAGTTCTTCTCTACAACTCCACCCTTAAGCCCATTTGGACCTACGGCTCCCAGATCTGGGGGAACGCGAGCAACAGCAACGTTGACATCATACAGCGCTCACAATCAAAAATACTGCGAACAATCACTGGGGCACCATGGTATGTTCGGAACGAAAACATCCACAGGGATCTGGGCATACCACCGGTCAAAGATGAAATAGCAAAGCAGAAAGCGGCCTACCATAACAAGCTTACACTGCACCCAAATAATCTCGCAAGGAACCTAAGACGGGTTTCGAACAGAACTCGTCTGCATCGTAACGATCTACCAGCCCAGCAATAAATATTAGGGCCCGTTAGTCTAAATTCAGTCTACATGACTGTAAGTTAAGATATATTCTTAAGATTTGATATACTTATTGTTAGTCTCATATAGAGAAGATTCAATAAATAAAGCATATATATTAAAAAAAAAAAAAAAAAAAAAAAGTTAGCAGTTCCCAGCACCAAAAAGTTCCTATGACTCTTCCACAGAGTCAACAGATTCCCCCACTGAGCAGCAACAACAGGAAGCATAGTCAGCTAAACCAAAGAGCACCGCCTCGACAGCAGCAGCAGCCATCACAGCAACAATAGGCGCCTCAACAACAACAACAGCCAGATCACCAGCAGCAGTCTCTCCGTCAACAACACCGACGCAACCCGCAGCAATTGATCAACGACCAGCAGTGCCAGCGTCAAGAGCAAATTTTCCTGCAATCCATCGAAAGAATGTCCGTAATTGTTGCTCAGATCGACAAGTTATTCCAAATGATGGTGTCGATGGTGGGACTTGTCACAAGACTGTTGTTAGCGTACCACTTGAGTCGCTAAACCACTTGACGTTCACGGACAGCGCCAGCTCTGCCTGAGCTACCTTTTCTATTTTTACTAACCCTAGCGTATTAACTCCTTGTGTGGGAGACAATTATGATGACTCTGTACCTTTGTATATCTTAGAACATAAGCAATGCAATGTATTTTTAACTGACAGCCCCATACCACTTCTTTGCTATGGTGCCCACCTTGACTCTGAAAAACGTGTATATAAACCCGACCTTTTGCCATAATAAAATCAGTACTCAAGCAATACTTGTGTATTCAACTACTCTGCGTTCTACGAGTGAGCATCGCTGTGTCTTTGGCCCTCATACGCATGATCCCTCCGAGTTAAACCAACAACAGAGAACGCTATAGTCGGGTGCCCCGACTATCAGATACCCGTTACTTAGGTAAAGGGAGTGCGAGGGAGATGGAGATAGAAACTATGATCACGCATAACTTTTTAACGAATGGTCCGATTTGAAAAATTACTTTTCGATAGGTATTGACAAACACAATAAAACTGCATTTTTACTTTTCCGAAATATTTAAATTTTTAAAATCGTATATAAGCGATTGTGGGCGTTAAAGGGGGCGTGGCACCTTTTTGAAACAAACTTGCGCTGCGTAGGAACTCCTAGAATCTGCATGCAAAATGCCAATCTTCTAGCTTTTATAGTTTCCGAGATCTCAGCGTTCATACGGACGGACAGACGGACATGGCTATATCGACTCGGCTAGTGACCCTGATCAAGAATATATATACTTTATAGGGTCGGAAACGCTTCCTTCTAGCTGTACTTTTGCACGAATACAATATACCCTTTTACTCTACGAGTAACGGGTATAACTACAAACAACTGTTACCCCAAAATACTACAGGAACAGCTCATTCATAAGCTGGATCTCTCCCAGTTAATGTAGCACAACCATGATTCAAATCGGCCTTAACATTGGTGTGTGGAACGCCGACGTACTTGCCAACAAAGGCCTTGAGCTCTTTGTGTATAGTCATAATATTAATATTATGCTGGTTAGTGAATCACACTTTTGCTCAAGTACATTCTACAAATTGCACGGATACGATATTTATTAAGCAACTCATCCTGCTGATAGGAAACGCGGTGGGTCTGCAATTATAATAAAATCCTGTCTACAATATTACCAGTTTTATAGTCTACAAAGTCCAAATGTTCAACGTGTCTCAGTAAAAGTCAAAACCGACCTTGGCGAGACAGCTATGGCGTCTATCTATTGTCCACCAAACTTTCTATGTTTCTTGTTCAAAGATCCAATGTCCAGGTCCTTGAAACCGGAGAGCCTACGCATTATCCATATAGCCAAAGAACACCAACAGCCATTGACTTTGCTGTCTGCAGCGGGATACGGTCTGAGTGTCTTTCCATCACAGAAAGTCTTGAGCTTAGCTTTGATCACATCCCATTGATCATAAAATTCAGAGTCGCTGCGCAAAAAATTTGCCACAAGCCTCGCCTGCTTCCTCGAAATGCGAGCCTTCCTCGCATTCAAGCAGCAGTTAACTGACTTGTTAACCTCAATATGGTGTTAAGCTCTCCTAAGGACATCAACGACGCTGTGGAGATGTTAGTCCGGAATATTCATATCGCTGCCGAGTCCTCAACCTGAGGACAAGTCTCAAACTCTTCCAACCCACCTCCGGCTGTTTTAAAACCTGAGGTAATGGAACTGGTAAGGTTGAAAAGATCCCTACGTCGCAGATATATGAGATCTCAAGATCCAGTCGACAAAAGTTCATATCGTCGTGCCGAAGATGATCTTAAACAAGAGAGAACGCTATAGTCGAGTGCCTCGACTATTAGATACCCGTTACTCAGCTAAACAACTTAATATAAATACGCCTTCTTGTATGTTTTTCGCCGCTCGAATTAACACCTTGGCCAGCTGTTCCAAAGTCATCCGTTAGATGGCGCTATTGTACTGCGCCATCTACCCCAAGACATTGGTACCACGGGCCATGAAAGGCGGAAATGTAATCGCTAGCCAGGCTTAAGCGTTTAATGGGTTTTTGGGCGTGGCAAACTTTTATTAGGCCAATTGATAGGTATGGACGAAACAAATACGCTTCCTTCTACCTGTTACATACTTTTGCACGAATACAATATACCCTTTTACTCTACGAGTAACGGGTATTAAAACTTCTGAACCATACGAAGCGCGAATATTTTGATGAAATGCTCCTCAACGCGGATCCCACCAAATCGTACGGCTTCAACTTTGGAAATGTACACGAAATATGAAACGACAGCCTCTTCGAAAGATCCCCATAAAAAAAGCTGACGACACATGGTGCAGATCTGACTCAGAGATTTCTTTAGCTTTTGCGGACCTCGCGAGTCCCGAGGATGTTGAAGAAACACTGGCCTTTCTTAATGCTCCTTCCCCGGATGCACTACCGATCCAACATGTTTGCCCAGAAGAAGTTTGCCTTCATATTCGAAAGTTACATACCAGCAAAGCGCCTGGATTCGATGGCATTGATCAGCAGAATTGCCAAGGGTTTGCCTAAAAAGGGAATCCTGTTCCTTGTCTTCCTCTATAATTCAATGCTACGTATCCACCACTTTCCCTCCCAATGGAAGTGTGCTGTGATAACGATGATACCAAAGCCAGAAAAACCGGAGAACCTTGTCGAGTCATACCGACTGATAAGCTTACTGCTCACTTTCTCTAAAATATTCGAGAGGATATTTCTTAGTAGAATTATGGGCGTAAGAAGCGTGGCGTCCTGACATTCCCGACCACCAGTTTGGTTTTAAATGCTTTTGAAAATAAGCAATACAGTTCTGCTATTTTCCTCGACGTCAAGGAAGCTTTTGACCGCGTTTGGCATGCTGGATTACTCTATAAGTTTAAGTCCCTGCTCCCGACCGGCCAATTCCTCTTATTAAAACCATACTTGCTTGATCGTAGTTTTAAGTTCGAGGTAAGAGGGTCAAGCATTAGAACTGCTCGAGCTGGAGTTCCACAGGGAAGCGTCCTGAGTCCCATTATGTACACTCTGTACACTTCAGATCTTCCATGTCCTATAAAACCGGGCACACTTCTGGCCACCTACGTTGACGACACTGCCTTTCTTGTGAACTCCTCCTGTCGAGTCGAGGCATCAAGGATCACCCAGGAATTCCTGGATTTGTACGGCAAGTGGACAAACAGGCTGAATATTGCTATTAATGGAAGAAAGTCGCAACATTGCAATTTTACTTTAAGAAGAAGATGCTTCCTAGAGCTGAACTCCACCATATCACCATCCCGCAATCACCCCCGGACAAGCGGCTCACCTGGAAAGGGGACATCCAGAAAATTGCAGCCACATGTTGCACTAAGCTCAGGAAGCTGAATTGGGTACGAGCAAGCTCAGCCTTGGCGACAAAGTTTTGCTTTATAAATCAATTGTGGTGCCCTCCATGACCTACTGCATCCAATTATGGGGCATGGCTTCAGAATCTAATGTGACTAAAGTTCAAAGAGTCCAAAACCGGGCGCTGCGCAGGATTGCAAATGCGCCCTGGTACATCAGGAACGTCGTCCTAGGAAATGACCTCCACATTCCTTCTGTCAGGGAACAGATAAACCGCCTCTCGAGTCGGTACAAAAATCGACTCGCTGTCCACACCAACCACCTAGCAGCTTCCCTGGCCAACCCGACGTGTAGACGAAGACTGATGCGAAGACACCCCGCCGATCTCTGTACAAGAGGATGACTCAAGTCCTTAAGCATTAACCATTTACTGTTAATTTATTATAAAATTTGTTAATCACTTCTGTTATGTTTTCACGTTATTTGTTCTTTTTATTCCCAAAGTATTATAACCATTTAGTTGGTTGATCGACGTTAATTAAATATATTTGTTAAACCAAAAACAAAAAAAGTCAATGCTATGTAATTTTCTGGTATTTTTTCGTCGATCTGTTTGCCTCTCGCTCTTTTCATAGCTGACGAATATATTTCGTCGAGTTCGCTAGCGGAACAAATTTTATCTTCCCAGATTGAACAAATTTTCGAGAGTTCATCCGAACTTAGTGTACTACGGTCTTACCGTCAATCAGCTGGGTTTGTTGACAAACAGAAAACCAAACAACGTAAACAATTTAAAAAATCTTAAGCAATTTAAATTAAAGGAAAAAAAAGGCCGCAAATGTGAAATTGATTGTCGACTTGGCGGCATGTATAGAAGAGGAAGTTCGAAACAACCTAAAAGAATATTTGAACGGCTGTGCTGCATATTGTCAAGTACATTGGCGAGACGAGTCTGCCGGTGTAGAAAGAAATTAAACAAGAAAGGAAGCAAACTTCGGCAAGCCGCCACCTGAGGACGTGCAGGTCCACGAAGGAAATGAGTCCATTTATCAAGTTTTGTCCTTGCTGACCCACAGATTCGATCAATTTGTCTCTTCTAACAAAGGCAACTCACGGAGAAAACTCCGTGCTCGAGCCTGTAGAGGCTACGCGAACAGCGGATAGCACATGTGACATGCTACGTTTTGTCAACATTTAGCGCAATGTTCCACCGAGAAGCCCAGCACTTAAATTTGTATGAACAAGAAATGCAGTGTCGTCTGCATATGTGGACAGCAGTGTACCACGAGAAACTGGGCTTGGAAGATCCGGAGTGTAAATTGTGTACAGGACCGGACCAAGGACGCTTTCCTGCGGGACACCAGCACGAATTGGGCGTAATCCAAAACGATGTCCACAGATGTCTACAGCAAGCTCCAGAAAATACCATCGATGTGGCAAGGTGGAAGGCTACTGTGTCAGAGCTAAGAAAAGTCCTCCGTTCGGCCAAGTCATAATTTTTTATGGACAAGCTCAGTGCAATTGATCCTTACAAGAATCACGGATTTGCGCTGTGGAAATGCACCCGCCACCTTAAAAGACAGCCGCTTCTGATGTTTTCCCTTAAACGTGGTGATGGGACTTGGGCCCACAGTGATTCCGAGATTGCTGAAGTATTTGCTGATGATCTTGAAAATCGCTTTACTCCATTTGAATTTGCAACAAGCGAAGAAGTCCAGGGCTTTCATTTGGCCCTCCTGTTACTGTTCGTCCAGTAGACGAAGATGAGGTACGTGATCATATAAAGCGACTGGTTACTACTAAAGCTCCTGACATGGACGCGATTGATGGCAAAGTAGCAAAGGCTCTGCCTAGCTCTGTCATTGCGCAGCTCTGTCTCCTCTTCAATGCTTGCCTGGACCTTGGTCATTTGCCATCACCTTAGAAATGAGCATTAGTCACAATGGTGGCAAAAAACGGAATAGACCCATGTTGCCCGGAATTTTATTGGCCGATTAGTTTGCTGTCCACTTTCTCCAAGATTTTTGAGCGGATCATGCTTTGTAGACGTCTAGCTATTAAAGCCTTTGAAGACACACTTCCGAACCAACAGTTTGGTTTCCAGCAAGTGCACAGAGAAGTTAACCATGTTCTGAGTGCTTTCGAAGATCACAAATACCGCTCAGCTAATGCCGCTTTTGCCTGAGAGGCTCTGGAAGCTCATTGTATCGTTATTAGATAATAGGGAGCTTGCAGTAGATATTCGTGGATACCTTTCTGGACTTCGCCCAATTCGTGCTGGTGTTCCGCAGGAAAGCGTCCTTGGTCCGGTCCTTCCAAACCCAGTTGCTCGTGGTGCACTCCTGGACACATAAGCAGATGACATTGCATTTCATGCAGCTGCTCTCCGCCTGCCCGTTCGCGTAGCCTTTACATTGTTGGGAATAGGCTCAAGCACGAAGATAAGGTGACGTACCTCGGAGTTACGTTAGACCGTCGCCTTTGTTGAAAGGGACAAATTGATCGAGTTTGTGGATCAGCAATAACAAAACTTGACAAATGGACCGCTCCAGGTAGCGGCCTATCCCTTCAAGCCAAGGTGCCGCTCTTAACGCATTAGGGATGTGGATGTCCACCATGTGGATGTCCACCATGTGGATGTTCACCATGTGGATGTTCACCATGTGGATGTTCACCATGTGGATGTTCACCATGTGGATGTCCGTGTAATCCTTGAAGCAGTAGGCTTGCTGACCTGGTCTGCCAGCCTCGCCATTTACCCTCAAGAAAGGAAATATCCTTGGAAGATGTAGATGAAGTCTCCCCAGGTCTCCCAATGCCGATTGTTGGCTCTAAACCACTTTAATGTTCTGGATGTCGGTGTAATCCTTGAAGCAGTAGGCTTGCTGACCTGGTCTGCCAGCCTCGCCATTTACCCTCAAGAAAGGAAATATCCTTGGAAGATGTAGATGAAGTCTCCCCAGGTCTCCCAATGCCGATTGTTGGCTCTAAACCACTTTAATGTTCTGGCTTATGAGTTCGTTCCACCAAATTTATAATGTATGATTTCCTGTGACCAAAGGATAACGCAAGAAAGGATTAGGATTGTGCTGTTTTTTATTTCTCTTACTACATCCTTAATGATAATGCTTCTATTGCTCGTTGTCGCTGTCCTCTGTTGCGTCGCTCTTGGCCTGCTGATGTTCCGTCTTATCGCCTAGTCACTTTTTTCGCAGGCTCAAGGAGTTCAGTCTGGACTTTGTCGGCAGGTGTTGGACGATACACTGAACTGGGTTCTCCCTTATCGCTAGCCACCTTTATTGCTTGACACCGCGTAAGGACTCCTTAAGTTTGATTTGATTACGACCTAGCACCAGAGCTCGCAAATAACTGTCGACCGTTTCTCGTTGTCTGCAAATTAGTGTCTTTTCCTGACTCTTTACGAAGAGACTCAGAGAGCAACCGATTTATGGGTTCTTGAATGAGCTCGCTCGCGCTCAGAGCGAAACCGTTTTTTCTATTCTGTTTTGTTCTGGTTGTTCCAAGACCGTTTTGTCGTGTTCAGTGAAGCAAAACGTCTTTTGCGTATGCATTGGTATACACACACACGCATAGGCAAGCAAATCGTTAAGCGACTGTTGTGGAATATGGAATCGAAATGGAACTTGTTAACAAAAATATTTTAAAATAAATTTAAATTCCTCTATTAAACAAATTATATTATTTCTTTTTCACAACAACGAAAGTAAATGTGAAGACTGTTTGCGTTGAGTTTTTCGGTCTTTTGCTGACTCTCATTTTGCGAGCGTTTCTCGTTCCGCTTTTTACGCACTGCTCATTGAAAGAGCGATACACAAAGAGCTCAACAGAAAACATAAATGAAGACAGCAAGAGTCTCTTGCTCAGAGCGAGAGCGAGAGAGTATGAACTTTTACGGTTGTGCTCGCAACGAGAGCGCAAGAAGAAAAACGGTAAACAGTTATTTGCGAACTATGCCTAGCACCGTTGGATGTCAGCGTTGTAGCCTCAGACCATGATACAATAACATAAGGTAGTCTCATCGGCTGTCTAAACGTTCGGGTTTTGGTCAGTGCGTGTTCGTTTTTTGAAGGAAAAGGTTTTCTGCGGACCTTTTTTATACCCTTGCAGAGGGTATTATAATTTTGGTCAAAAGTGTGCAACGCAGTGAAGGAGACATCTCCGACCATATAAAGTATATATATTCTTGATCAGGATCACCTCCTGAGTTGATATAGCCATGTCCGTCTGACCGTCTGTCCGTCTGTCTGTTTCTACGCGAACTAGTCTCTCAGTTTTAAAGATATCGAATTGAAACTTTGCACACACCCTTCTTTCCTTTGCACGCAGTATATAAGTCGGAACGGCCGGGATCGGCCGACTATATCCTATAGCTGCCATATAACTGATTGATCGGAAATGCCATAAATGGAAATGTTTGTAAAGTTAGGAAGCTGGGATTTTCTATATGTTTTATTATTGGCCATTCAATCCGACCTACCAAATTTCATAAGGATCGACCGACTATATCCTATAGCTGCCATATAACTGATTGATCGGAAATTCCATAACATTGGTGTTTGTAAAGTTAGGAAGCTGGGATTTTCTATGTGTTTTATATTTAGCCAATCAATCCGAACTACCAAATGTCATAAGGATCGGCCGACTATATCCTATAGCCGCCATATAACTGATTGTTCGGATTTGCCATAACTTTGGTGTTTGTTAAGTTAGGAAGATGGGATTTTCTATGGGTTTTATTTTTGGCCAATCAATCTAACCTACCAAATTTCATAAGGATATATCCTATAGCTGCCATATAACTGAACGATTGGAAATGCCATAACTTTGGTGTTTTTAAAGTTAGAAAGTCGGGATTTTTTATTAATATTAAGAATACATCATATGAATAATTTTGGAGAATATAATTTACAGGGTATTCTGCAAGGGTATATCAACTTCGGCTCCGCCCGAAGCTAGCTTTCCTTTCTTGTTTTTTACAGATTTAACCCTTGAGCAACATGACTTTTTGCAATGTGTGCCGCAAACACGTCGATAGCGTAAAATTTTTAAAGGCACCGAAACTTTTGGGAAAAAGAGCGCTGTGGGAGGAATCGCTGAGATACTTTTAAAATAACAAAGAATGTAAAAGAAACTTTAATAATCGCAGCCGAAAATGTTAGTATAAGTTTGGACATAAACAAGTTTTATTTTAAGATTAGAATATATTTTAGAATTAAGAATCTTAACAAAAGACTTAGCATTCAAAGACAAAAACAACGCCTAATTTCAAATTCCATATTATTACAATGTAAATTATAAAAAACAAGAAAGGAAAGCTAACTTCGGGCGGAGCCGAAGTTGATATACCCTTGCAGAATACTCTGTAAATTATATTTTTAATACTCATACAAAATCCCAACTTCCTAACTTTAAAAACACCAAAGTAATGGCATTTCCAATTGTTCAGTTATATAGCAGCTATAGGATATAGTCGGCCGATCCTTATGACATTTGGTAGGTCGGATTGATTGGCCAAATATAAAACCCATAGGAAATCCCAGCATTCTAACTTTACAAACACCAAAGTTATGGCATTTCCGATCAATCAGTTATATGGCAGCTATAGGATATAGTCGGCCGATCCCGGCCGTTCCGACATATATACTGCGTGCAAAGGAAAGAAGGGTGTGTGCAAAGTTTCAGTTCGATATCTTTAAAACTGAGAGACTAGTTTGCGTAGAAACAGACAGACGGACATGGCTATATCAACTCAGGAGGTGATCCTGATCAAGAATTTATATACTTTATAGGGTCGGAGATGTCTCCTTCACTGCGTTGCACACTTTTGACCAAAATTATAATACCCTCTGCAAGGGTATAAAAATACTGGAGTGGTGTAATAAAGGCAATCTTATTGCTAAAAACAGTAAATAATAATTAGTGCTATTTATAAAACTAGTGCAAAGTTATTATAAAAACTAAGAAGTGCCACGAGTGATAGCTCAATGAGCGGCGATTCAAAAAATGAGCGTAGAAGCTCCGTAGACCAGAGAAACAGTTATATCTCTTATTTCTGAACCCGTGATACAGAAGTAGAAAGAACTTCTTCAAAGAGCAACTCAGCCCTACTGACCATTGACAGTGCGAGAGCACGGTCTTGTTCTCCCGCCCTACTCACACCAACTCCCACTTCATGGAGCTTGCAGTGTAGAACCCCACCCCCAGCTTCCACTCACAGCTCACCAGCCACGAGCACTGCGACCTCGTTAATTTCTGCAACCGCAGCCATGGCAATCGTTAACAACAACGCGATTTCGAATGCGTTTGCAACTTCTGCAGCGCCGAATAAAACTACAAGGCCAATTGTAAGTACGAGTGCCAATATCGGCAATATCAAACAACAACAAGTGGTTCCGGCTATACAGACTGGCATGGACCGTTACATCCAAATCAAACGGAAGCTAAGCCCGAAAATAAAATGGTTGGAAATCAAGCAAAACAAAATTGCCCTAATAAAGGCAGCGAACAACCAGGGGCACCTAGTAACAACAGATTCGCCCTATTGTCGGAAATTGATAATAATCAATCCGAATCTGGACAGGCTGTTCAAAAAAAACCATAGCTCGTAAATAACTGTTGACCGTTTTGCTTCCTGCGCTCTCGTTGCGAGCACAACCGAAAAAGTTCATACTCTCTCGCTCTCGCTCTGAGCAAGAGACTCTTGCTGTCTTCATTTATGTTTTCTGTTGAGCGCTTTTCGTTGAGATCTTTGTTTATCGCTCTTTCAATGAGCAGTGCGTAAAGAGCGCAATGAGAAACGGTCGCAAAATGAGAGTCAGCAAAAGACCGATTGACCGAAAAACTCAATGCAAACGGTCTTCACATTTACTTTCGTTGTGAAAAAGAAATAATATATGTAATTTGTTTAATATAGAATTTTAAATTTATTTTCAAATATTTTTGTTAACAAGTTCCATTTTGATTCCATATTCCATATATCTGCAAAACAGACTCTTAACGAAAAAAACGGGAAAGACCTTTTGCTTAACTGAATACGACAAAACGGTCTTGGAACAATCAGAACCAAACAGAATAGAAATAAACGGTTTCGCTCTGAACGCGAGCGAGCTCATTCAAGAACCCATAAATCGGTTGCTCTTCGAGTCTTTTCGTAAAGGGTCAGGAGAAGACACTTATTTGCAGACAACGAGAAACGGTCGACAGTTATTTGCGAGCTCTGAAAAAAACCAAAGCCCCCACCAATTTACATAAGGGAACAGAACTCAAATGCCCTAGTAAAGAAAATTGTTGCGCTGGTCGGGAATGACAACTTTTATGTTACTCCTCTTGTTAAAGGGAATATTCATGAAACAAAGCTTCAAGCTAAAACTGAAGATCAATTCAGAGCTGTAACTAATTACCTAGACGAGGCTAGGAAACCCTACTACACGTACCAGCTCAAGAGTAGCAAGGGCTTGCAAGTAGTGCTAAAGGGCATAGAGCCCGACGTCTCCACCAATGAGGTAAAAGAGGCATTGAAAGAAAAAGGATTCTTCTCCAAAAATATTATTAATATTATCACCAAAAATAAAAGGCCGCAACCACTCTTTAAGGTCGAACTGGAGCCAGAAAGCAGAGCCTTGAAGAAAAATGAAGTGCACCCGATCTATAAACTGCAATTCCTGTTGCACAGAAGGATTACTGTTGAAGAACCGCATAAGCGGAATGGCCCGCTGCAATGCACAAACTGCCAAGAGTATGCCAGAAACAACTGCGGGCTTCGTTCAGTCTGCTTAGCTTGTGGTGGCTTCCACAAATCCGAACCTTGCCCTGCAAGCAAAGAAGACCCAAAGACAAAGAAATGCGCTAACTGTGGAGATAACCATACCGCAAACTACAGAGGCTGCCCGGTCTATAAAGAGCTGAAGAGTCAGTTTCAACAAGCAAAACAAGCACGCTCCCAGAATGCACGAAATGCGTACGTGCAATCCCAAACCACACCTAATGTTTTCTTTGCGAAAGCAGCCAGATCTTCATTTGGGCCCCTCAACACAAATGGGGGAGTTTCATACGCCAGTGCCCTAAAATCAGGACTTGCCAATCAGACGGGGTTCCCACAAGCTCAATGCTCTGAGCAAAAAATAATAATAACACCTCAGCAAGCAATAGGACAAATACCACACAGCATGGAAACCAAGATGCTGACTTTACAACAGGGTATGATGGAATTTATGTCCTTCATGAAAACAACAATGACAAACCTTATGCAAAATCAAAACATTTTAATAAATTTGCTCACATCCCAACAATCTAAATAATCGATGTCTTGTCTTCGAATATCCATGTGGAATGCCAATGGCGTTTCACGGCACAAACTTGAAATAACTCAATTCCTCAATGAAAACCAAATAGATGTAATGCTGCTGGCAAAAACGCAGGTTATACTTCATACTGCACAGATCATCCGGACGGTAAGGCTCACGGAGGAACTGGAATCCTAATCAGGGAACGCATTAAGCACCACTTTCACCAGAGGTTTGCAACAAATTATTTGCAGGCTACATCTATAAAACTACAAGCAGGCAACGGCAGTATCACTATAGCCGCTGTCTATTGCCCACCGCGTTTTACAATAACTGAAGAGCAATTCTTGGACTTCTACAATTCACTCGGAGATCGCTTTATAGCAGGAGGAGACTACAACGCCAAGCACACGCACTGGGAATCAAGACTCGTGACGCCCAAAGGAAGACAACTGTATAAAGCAATCATAAATTTGAGCAACAAACTCGACTATGTCTCCCCTGGCAGCCCCACATATTGGCCAGCTGACCCCAGAAAACTCCCGGACTTAATTGACTTCGCTGTGAACAAGAACATCCCAAGAAATTTAGTAAACGCCAAATCGCTATCGGACTTATGATCGGACCACTCGCCTGTTTTAATAACTCTCCTTCAAAGCCCGAAAGTAATCGAGCACTCCTTCAGGCTGACCTCGACTAGAACTAACTGGCTAAAGTACAAAAAGTACGTAAGTTCCCACATTGAACTAACACCACAGTTAAACATAGAGAACGACATCGACTTCGGTGCTGATGCCCTGGAGTCAGTACTCGTGGCAGCAGCCAAAATCTCAACACCAGAAGAGACAATCGTGCGTAGCAACCAATACAAAACTAATCTGCAAATCGAACAACTGGTTCAACAGCGCCGGTACATCGAGAAAATGTCGCCGACCAGTACAAAGCATCCTTTTTGGAGAGCTCACCCAAATTTAAGCTCTCCGATAGAATCAGTCACTCCGATTAGAAACTCCTCGGGTACTTGGGCCCGCAGTGACGAAGACAGAGCCGAAACATTTGCTTTACACCTACGAAATGTATTTCAGCCGAACGCCGCCACAAACTCTCTTCAACTACCGTTGCTTAGCTCTGAAATTGCAATTAACCCGATTTTGTTTCAAGCACCTGAAATTGCTTATGTCATTAGGAAGCAAATAAAACCGAAAAAGGCTCCAGGGGGCGACCTATAAACCCCCAAAAATAATAATTGAACTTCCAAACTGCGCAGTGGATGTTATATGCAAGCTATTTAACGGGATCACAAAACTTGGCTACTACCCCAAAAAATGGAAAAAGTCCGTGGTTATAATGATACCGAAGCCTGGGAAAGACCACACAATTCCCTCATCGTACAGGCCAATAAGCTTACTATCGTGCCTGTCCAAATTACTGGAAAAATTCCTGCTCACGCGCATTACACCATATTTAGAGAAAAAAACTTAATCCCGGCACATCAATTCGGGTTTCGTGAAAGCCACGGAACCATCGAGCAAGTCAACCAGATAACTTCAGAAATTCGTACAGCCTTCGAACATCGGGAATATTGTAGTGCGATATTCCTCGACGTCTCTCAGGCATTCGACCGAGTGTGGCGTGAAGGCCTTATGCATAAAATCATAACATTACTGCCAGAAAACACTCATAAGTTACTTAAGTCGTACCTCTACCACAGAGTCTTTGAGGTTAGATGCAATACAACGACATCCAACGAGTATAACATTGAAGCCGGAGTCCCACAAGGTAGCGCCCTGGGGCCTACCCTGTTTGTCCTATACACAGCAGACATCCCTACGAACGAGAGGCTGACTACGTCCATATTTGCTGACGACACCGCAATCCTGAGCCGCTCGAGATGCCCAACTAGAGCAACAGCTCAACTGGCTGATCATTTGGTGGAAGTTGAGAAGCGGCTATCAGACTGGCGAATCAAAATTAATGAACAAAAGTGTAAACATATAACGTTTACCCTTAACAGACAATCGTGCCCCCCGCTAACTTTGAATAGTACGCAGATTCCCCAAGCCAGCGATGTAACATATCTCGGCGTCCACCTCGACAAACGCCTAACCTGGCGGAGGCACATTGAATGCAAGAAAGTACATCTCAGACTTAAAGCTAGCAGACTACACTGGATTATAAAATCTCGATCACCCCTGTGTCTGGACTTCAAAGTTCTTCTCTACAACTCCACCCTTAAGCCCATTTGGACCTACGGCTCCCAGCTCTGGGGGAACGCGAGCAACAGCAACGTTGACATCATACAGCGCTCACAATCAAAAATCCTGCGAACAATCACTGGGGCACCATGGTATGTTCGGAACGAAAACATCCACAGGATATCTGGGCATACCACCGGTCAAAGATGAAATAGCAAAGCAGAAAGCGGCCTACCATAACAAGCTTACACTTCACCCAAATAATCTGGCAAGGAACCTAAGACGGGTTTCGAACAGAAATCGTCTGCATCGTAACGATCTACCAACCCAGCAATAAATATTAGGGCCCGTTAGTCTAAATTCAGTCTACATGACTGTAAGTTAAGTTATATTCTTAAGATTTGATATACTTATTGTTAGTCTCATATAGAGAAGATTTAACAAATAAAGCATATATTAAAAAAAAAAAAAAAAAAAATTGTTATAATAGAGGTACCAGATTTTGCCGACGAGACTACCTTATGTTATTGTATCATGCCTCAGCCTTGTAGACTTGTCGTCGTTCGGCGTCTCGACTTTGCAATCTTGATCCTTGGGCACTTGGGTTTTGACTTCAGTTGTTCTGGGTTCACGCACTCGCTCTGATTCTCTCACTCGTACTGCTCCTAAGCTACCGTTTAGGTAGTAAAAAGTCTGCCAGCTTACCGTTTGACCTTGTTGCCCTTGCCGTGCGTGGGTCCAAGGTCCATCCGTTGACTTTCGGTACGTCCTTTGAGCAGGTCCGAAGTCCGCCAGTTTACCAAATCTTCAATCCCGATAAAAAAAATTGTTCTTTATTTTCAAAACATTCAGGGATTACATTAGCAAACAGCTGATATACGAACGGATTTTTATTGAATAAGGGAACTTTCAAGTCTGTAGCTTCATTTTTCTAGCTTATGCAAAAATATTGATCATTGGTACCAGTGAGCGTTGGGTTAAAATCAACGCCGAACTTTGAATTGATTGGCTTAAGACTAAAACGAATGGTGCGAAAAATCAGAACTGTGATATGTATTCATAGTTTGATGACATTAAATAAGCGAGATTGCCTGAGCGGGACCGCCAAAATTCAATTATTGCTAGCTTCGATTATTGTTTACATTCAGGTCGCTGGAACCGCTGGACCGGAGAAGACGATGCGCAGTTTTGGGTTATTTATTTAAAAGTGACTATGTCACAGCTCTTGAGCTGTAATTGAAGTCTGATTGGTTAAGTGTGTAATTAATTTTTAATGGGTTAAATGTGAGAGTGAATACGTCACTTCAGTCTGTTTCTACGCAAACTAGTCTCTCAGTTTTAAAGATATCTAATTGAACCTTTGCACACACCCTTCTTTCCTTTTCACGCAGTATATAAGTCGGAACGGCCGGGATCGGCCGACTATATCCTTTAGCTGCCATACAACTGATTGATCGGAAATGCCATAACTTTGGTGTTTTTTAAGTTAGGAAGTTCGGATTTTCTATGCGTTTTATTTTTGGCCAATCAATTCAACCTAAATTTCATAACGATCCGCCGACTGTATCCTAAAGCTGCCATATAACTGAACGATCGGAAATGCCATAACTTTGGTGTTTGTAAAGTTAGAAAGTTGGGATTCTCTATGGGTTTTATTTTTATACCCTTGCAGAGGGTATTATAATTTCAGTCAGCTTGCAACGCAGTGAAGGAGAAATTTTTTTTTTTACACAATTCGGACGTTGATGCACTATGATCAGCGCAAACAAGTGGCCCTTACGACACCAAGCAGTGCTTGTTACGCGCGGAGCCTAATAGGCGTAAAAACGAGATCGCGAGAAGTTAAAAGCACAATGTAGAAGCGGACAGACTAAGATTAGAAATACGTACGAGACTAATACTAATACTAATTTTGTGCTTAGTAAGATAAAATTAATGATTTTAGGCTTGGCAAAGAGTCGGTAGTAGAAATAATGTGGTATAGTCTATTATAGTCGTTACACAGTACTCTAAACGGTTCATGCATATCAAAGTTAGATCTACAAATATTTAATGTAAGAGGAACATAGTTCCTGGTAATTCTATTACCGACCCTATAAAGTATATATATTTTTAATCAGCATCACCAGGAGAGTCGATCTAGCCAGGTCCGTCTGTCCGTCCGTTTCTACTCAAACTAGTCCCTCATTTTTAAAGCTATCTGCTTGAAACTTTCCCAAAAGTTGTCTTTCTATTGCAGGTAGTATATAAGTCGGAACGAGCCGGATCGGGCGACTATATCATATAGCTGCCATATAACTGAACGATCCGAAAAGCCATAACTTTGGTGTTTTTAAAGTTAGGAAGTTGGGACTTTTTATGAGTATTAAGAATGCATCATATGAATAGTTTTGGAGAATATAATTTAAAGAATATTCTGCAAGGGTATATCACCTTCGGCTCCGCCCGAAGTTAGCATTGCTTTCTTATTTAAATTTTTGTTTTGGTATTTTGGGATTTGGTAATATTTAAATATTATGGAACTACGGTTTTAATTTAAGTTGAGGTTTTAATTAGTATTTTGGCTGTTGACGTTTTCTAGTTTTTCATAGTTTAGTAATTTTGGGTTAAAAAGTTCTAGCCGTGAAAGTTGCATACCCATCTCTATGTCTTCAATATGTTCTATAAATTACATAAGCTCCTAAAGATCGACGAAATCTGTTACTCAGATATGAGAGATAGCGGGAGGCAAACAGCTGGCGAACGCTTTTCGTCAGGCTCTTTTTTTACCCCGGTACGCAGATCGACAATTGCATAGCGTTGCCAGTCTGCTGAAATGAACTTTGGGTAAACGTTTGTCAGGCCCTAGCAAAAAGATTAAAAAAAATTAAAATTAAAAAAAACAAGAAAGGAAAGCTAACTTCGGACGTAGCCGAAGTTGATATACCCTTGCAGAATATTCTGTAAATTATATTCTCCAAAACTATTCATATGATGTATTCTTAATACTCATAAAAAGTCCCAACTTCCTAACTTTAAAACTTTACAAACACCAAAGTTATGGCATTTCCGATCAATCAGTTATATGGCGGCTATAGGATATAGTCGTCCGATCCTTATGAAATTCGGTAGGTCGGATTAATTGGCCTAAAATAAAACTCATAGAAAATCCCAACTTCCTAACTTTAAAAACACCAACGTTATGGCTTTTCCGATCGTTCAGTTCCGGCTCGTTCCGACTTATATACTACCTGCAATAGAAAGACAACTTTTGGGAAAGTTTCAAGCAGATAGCTTTAAAACTGAGGGACTAGTTTGCGTAGAAACGGACGGACAGACGGACAGACGGACGGACAGACGGACGGACAGACGGACGGACAGACGGACGGACAGACGGACGGACAGACGGACATGGCTAGATCGACTCTCCTGGTGATGCTGATCAAGATTATATATACTTTATAGGGTCGGAAATGTCTCCTTCACTGCGTTGCAAACTTTTGACTGAAATTATAATACCCTCTGCAAGGGTATAAAAACTATTAAATTTCTTTGTGTAGTTGAGAATATCGTTTAAAAGCTCTTTCCCGCAAATAAGATTTTTCAAGTTTAACTGCTTGTTAACAAGCCCAGCTGATTGACAGTACGACCGTAGCACGCTCAACACTGATGAACTCCCAAAAATGCTGTCACACTGGAAATATTATAGTGATTAACAATAACAGTCACTGTGAGCCAAGGAACACTGAAATTCGTACTTTATTATTTTTTTTTCGTTTTTAAAACTGTCTTTTGTAGTACTTAGTGATTCTATTTCGGTTAGTTATTTGTTGTGGTCAGGGTCGGTTCTACATTTTTATTTTCTTTAAATGCGTTTTCTAAGGGTCCCCACCCTTTCTTTATATAGTAGTATTCTTGTCGATCATCGTTTACTTTGTTTATTTTGTTTCTTTAATTTTTTGTGTGTTTAGATTTGGTTATCCAGCATACAAAAATATGTGAGCAGGTGTCCCCCCTATTCTTGTGATTTTATAATTATAATTATAATTAATTGAAGTTCATAATCGTCGGAGGAATTGATTAAACAAAATTTTTCCATTTATGGTTTTGAGCAATCTCTGAACATCTGCTACATCTGTCTTCGCTGTGTTTAGCTGTAATTCTGTCTCTATCCGCATTTAACAGTAAGGGTTTGCCCAGTTGGTTAAATATACGCATAAGTCCATTTTTGCATTCTATCCAATCTTCAGTTGTTATTTGTTCAAGGGAGGCAAATATCAATGCAACTAAGGTATTGTTTGCCTTCGGACGAATAAATGTCCACCATGAATTTAACGCGGCAGTGTTCAGGACTGGGGGTAATTTTAAATTACGTTTTTTGGCTTCGGTGATCTGTCTTAGCCTAGTTACATACATGGCAATTTTTTTTTTTGAATAAGTAACTGACTGTTTGGGAAATAATTATTTTCTTTAAATAGCTTGGCCACTTTTGGGATACCTGGGTGTAATAGTTTTTCATGGGATTTGTATAATTTCTTTAAATTGCATCTGAACTTACGTTTTTTAGTAGTATAAGTCTACGAATCACCTTAGTATGAAGTATTAATAATTTCTCTATAAGCTGTCTGAAATCAGCATTACTTTCTATGTATGTACATAGCAACGTTTTTGGAGATATGGAGAAATTGTCAAGCAAATATTGTTTAGCGTTCACAAGAGTCATTTTATCATAGAAAATTGTGGTTATTGATAAATAATTTGATCTGGTTTACTGAATATTATTTGTTTTTTGTATACTCCCTGCAGTTCCGAAATTCATCACTACAAAAATTCATCACCGTTTAATCAGCAGCGGACTGCGACGCCGGCAGAACCAAAGGCAAAGTCGGCACAGCCGAGTGCGACGCAGGCAGAGCCGAAACTCTCAGTCCCAGATCGGAGGAAACGCAGAAAAATTTCCATCTCCCTCTCTTACTCTGTCTCTCTCCCCATAAAATGATCTGATAGGTGGAGGACAATGTATTAAAATCACATCGACCTTTGTACACCCTTGAAATTAAATTAGCATAATTTTTGTATTGTAGTCGTTGATTCTTATTAATTATATTATTTTATGGAAATTTTACTTCTTAAAAATAAAATTATTATGATAGTTTTTAAAGGTATGGATTCCTTTTTTTCCTTGTTTTCAACTGAAGTTGTTTTCGCGGTTTTTACGTGCACTTGCATTTGAGAAAACGGAGAGAACAGATCGAAGCTGAGATTTTTTGTGAACTTTGATAACTAAATTTATCAGAAATTTAGGTAAGTTTTATTTTATTAATTATTTTGAACTGTACCTACATATACTGTGAATATATTTATTCATTATTTAAGGCGAAGCTTATAATAAAACTGTTGGGCCAGCATAAACTAAGCTGGACTTGGCCGGCGGCAAAACAAGAAACGCAGTAAGTTTTTATATACTTTATAATAATTTTTATATTTTAGATATACTTGGTCAGGAAAAGCCAGTACATAAAGCACGAAGTCAAAAAAAGAGCACCGAAACCGAAACATCCTCAACACCTCCGAGACAACTAAAAACATACATATGTAGATTGAATTAAGTTAAATTAATTAGTTATATGTAATGAAATAAATGAAATAATAATGAAATAATGTAATAAAATAAAAAGAAATTTATATGAAAATTTACTGAATGAATTTTACTTATGAAAAAAAAGCGATGAAAATGCGATGAAAAATTTAATTTGTATGAAGATTCATCGATGATTAATCAGCAGTGATGAATTTTGGTGATGAAAAAGCGATTAAAAGGCGATGAACGGTACTGCTACTACTTACTACTTACTATTGTATATACATAGGTTTTGAGATTTTTATTAATATTAAGCGGTTTTAGAATGTGTTTTAAGCGGGTTGCGATTAGCGAACGGTTGCGGTGCAAGTCAACTATGTGAATGCCGAAAAACGGGCAGAAAAAAGAGAATGCAGAAAAACGCGAGATATTTCAATACTAATGCAGATCTACTGCATTTTCAATTATGCGTGTGAACTTAAAGCTTTTATGTAGAAAACAAAAAAATGATGAGCGTTTAACTAGGTGCTATTATATGCAGATATTAAATGACCGATCTATTTTTCAACATACCGGCCCCCCTGAAGCACAGCTCTGGTAGTTTTAACTGTGACCATACGGACCCCCTGATCCTGGCCAGGATGAAGTTGTATGACTCGTCCCAACAGCCACTTGCTTGGCGTTTAGCACAACCAGGGTGTCCATCTTGTGATACTCTAAGTTCCAGCGTTTCCAGAACCCTTGAACCTTGGCCTGCAATTGTCCAGGAAAGATGGCACTGGTACCGAAGTGAGAGGCTGACCTGTTAGAAAATGAAAAGAGGCTAGCGCGTCAAGGCTGTGATCTCTGGGTGCGCACAAAGGTCGAGAATTCAGGGTCGAATATTCCTCGAATGTTAGTGCACTGCTGTCAATAACTCGTTTTAGGTGCAACTTTATAGATCGCACACCAGCCTCCCAAATACCTTCAAAATGGGGCGCTAAGGGCGGGATAAAATGCCAATTAATTTCGTGACTCGACAAGAAGCTCGAAATCTCTTCGCTATGAGTTTGGGCAAATGCGATTCATTGCATTTCAGCTAAGTCTCATTTGGCTCCATGAAATGTTGTGCCGTTGTCCGAATATTAATCCGATATGGGCCCCCGTCGAGACTAAAAGCGTTTGAAAGCGGCTACAAAAGCGGATGTTGTTAAATCGCTGACCAGTTCAATGTGTATCACTTTTGTAAAGAGACAAACGAAGATGGCAAAACAAGCTTTGCGAAATTGTGGTGTCCAACCTGTGGAGGCTTTGATCGTCACAGGTCCAGCATAATCCAATCCAGTGTGACGAAAACAGCGGGCGGGTTGAACTCGAAACTCGGGTAAATCAGCCATAAGTTGAGAACTCGATTGTCGTCGTTGCAAGAAGCAAGTTTTGAAATGAAATACGGTTTTGCTGACAAGGTTTCGAGCTCCTGGAATCCAATATCTTAGAAGTAGACAATGAAACGTGTATTCGACTCCAGCATGTTGCGGTGCAGCATGTTTATATTGAACTAATAAAATAGCTACAGGAGATTCCTTAGGCAGAATTATGGGATGTTTTGCGTCATAATTAGCCATAGAATTGTCGATGCGACCAATATCCTATATCGGGCATATTGTAGCTCCCACGCCAAAAGAAACGGTAAAAGTTGATTGCTCCCACGAATACGATCAACGAGACGAAAGCAGTAGCTGAGTATCCTGAACAACCGAGACCATACAGGTTAGTGAATTTCCGTCGTCGGAAATGTGTAGATTAACCTTTGTTTCGGACTTTACCTCCAGGCATGCCTCTTCTTCTGTCGACAGAACAAACTTAGCCTTAACGGGTTGGCAAGTTGAGCGTGTCTGAGATAGCCAAGCTGGTCCATTCCACCAGATTGGATGGTCCATGAGATCCTTTGGAAGTAGTCCTCGGGATGCACAGACTGCAGGGTTATCGCCATGTCGAATATGTTGCCAGCAGCTACGTGGTCACGCCTTTAAAATTTTTGCAGTACGGTTGCAAACATATGTGTTCCAGGTCCGGGGAGGAGATAATAGTCAACAATTGATTCTGGAAATAGGAATAGTTAGTGATTGCTTGACGAGGAAAATCAATTTAGAGAGTAAATCGTCTGCATTTAGCTCGAGTCGCGGAATGGAGACAGTCTTAATAGGTGCAACGCGAGTTTTTGCCATTATCAGCTTAACAGAATATCCATTGTAGACTTCGGTGACGGCAGCTTATGCCTGAGATGATGCATCTGCAAATCCATGCATTTCCATTGTTTGAAGCGGTGCTGATATGTAGCGAGAAACTTGACAAGTTTCCAATAAATGCATTTGGGATACGAACTGTTGCCATGAATCTTTAGAAACACATTTGTGGGTGCAAGCAAGCCCAGCGGATCGTAAATCTTTGGTAGTTCCGAAAGCAGAATGCGTTTGGTAAAAGCGGTTGTAATTCCGGCGATTTCTGGTTTGAAGAAAATATAGTCATTTTTTTGTTCCCAACACAATCCCAGCACATTAACAAATCGAAAGGAACTGTCTTTCTCTAAAGCTTCAAGTGGATACTCACAAATCTCGTTTGGCAAAGACTTCAATAGGGCGTGACAGTTTGAACTCCACTTTCGAAGGTTGAATTGAGCTTAGAAGCGAAATTAATTCATCTTTGAGTGCAATGAGATCATTAATTTTGTCTGGTCTTGAGGGTTGTATTACGTGTATATCCTGACAAGACTCCAAAGTATCACAATGAGCGAAAGGAATAGTGAATAGATCATTTATGGTGACGTCTTCCTTGGACGACACTAACTTGGATAGCAAAATATGAATTAGCCACACATCGCGGCTGTCACAGTTCAGCTAATGTAGGCCTCGAATACATTCGTCGGCAGAGTCAATTACCCTACGTAACTCAGCGATATTCAAATTGTTAGCGGTTGGCAACGAATGAAAATTCTAAAATTCCGGTCCAAGATCTTGAACACTTAGCTCGTGTATGGCTTTACTAAAAATATAATGCGCGCTTTAGAACTTCTCCTCGTATTCAGGTATATCCATTGTCTTCATATCCCTCCTCCCTGTTAAAGGCTACTAAATCATCGCAGAGCTCCATGAAATGGTTGAAAGTGGCTACTAGACGATCCAGCTTTATTTGCAATGTTTCCACACTGTCACATCTCTACGAAAACTCCGAAGAACAGTTGAGGGTGCAAGTTAATTGCTCCGTGCGGGCACCACGTTGTTGAATCGTCCGATGCATTATCGCTTTAAGCCTGGTACTCAGATCGACGAAAACTGTACGCCAGTCATGAGAGAGAGCGAGAGGCAAACAGCTGGCTTTCACTTTACGTCAACGTTTTTTCACCTCGGTCCACAGATCGACGAAAAAAAACCAGAAAATTACATAGCGTTGCCAGTCTGCGGAAATGAACTTTGGGTGAACCCTAGCGAAAAGATTACAAAATTTAATCTTTTGGCGTGCGCTTCTCAACTGCTGGTCAACAAACCCAGCTGATTGACAGTACGACCGTAGCACGCTTAAATCTGATGAACTCTCGAAATTTTGGTCACACTGGAAATATTAAAGTTTTTACGCTAGCATACTCGTTTGTCGATCTGAGTAATAGGCTTTAATGACGAAAACGGCGGCTAATTTGTCTTTTATTATTCACAAAGAATCTCAAAATCAAACGCGGGTATCCGGCTACTCGAACAGACCAAAGTTTGTTATGATTATGAATTAAGTACACTGTAACGCATATCTACTGCATTTTCGGCTATGCGTGTGAGCTTAAAGCTTTTAGCCTAGTATCCAGATCGACGAAAACCGTACGCCAGTCATGAGAGAGAGCGAGAGGCAAACAGCTGGCGTTCACTTTTCGTGGGGCCTTTTTTTCACGTCGGTCCCTTGATCGACGAAAAAAATACCAGAAAATTCCATAGCGTTGCCAGTCTGCGGAAATGAACTTTGGGTGAACCCTAGCGAAAAGATTAAAAAATTTAATCTTTTGGCTTGCGCTTCTCACTGAACATTTTAAAAAACGAAGGGAAAAAAATAAAAAAAAACCCGCAAAAGGCGATTGCAGGAGTTTACATGTGAGGACAAAATAACATTAATACTATCTGGGGTGCCTCTTGAACATCAGTTGACGGTGAAATATTTTAAGAATGCGGCAAAGTGTTCATATGTGAAAAATATTTTTATACCGGGCATAAATTAATGGTCAATTTTTTGTTGTATGTGAGTACAATTTTACTGAAATTTATTGTATCTGCGAAAAAGAAAATAAGAAAGAAATCAAATTTGTTTTTAAAACTATTTAGAATAAATTGAATCACTGGTCGTCAACACGGTTGACTCCATGATTAACCTGAAATGTTAAAAAAATATATAAAAAAATTTTAATTGTTAAAGAAAATATTTTAAGACATTGCTTTCCAAAAAGATTTTGATGTCGATTAACAAATTTGTAGCAAAACACAATTATTGTTAAGTGCTGAGATAGTTCAAAAGCTGATATATATTTATATTAGTGCGCAGACTCCTAGTCATGGTCTACATCGAACAAGCCTTCGTGGGCATAAGTTTTCAATTGAACGACAGTCAGAGGAAAAGTCGGAAAAAAGCTTTTCGTTTCGGCACTTCATCGAATCAAACGCGACCGCAAATTCTAGTTAGTCAGTATTGAATTCGATTTTCAAGGAAACAGACGTTCTCAAAATTTCTGTATCTGACGCGTCGTGTTCTCCCAGTTAGCTAAAAACTTATATACATACATACATGTGTATATATTTTTATGTGCATTTTGGAAATATAACTTACCATATTGTCATTCCAAAAGATATTAACCGAAATTTAGACACATCCATTGGGCTGCTGAGACGTTGAAAACATTGGTTTTAGTGCTTACGTCTAACGTATACACATCAAGTATAGGTATCCATTTGATGAAATACACTTTTTTATATAGATATGTGTATACTAATTTGAACATATATTTATATAAATGTACGTATCTATAATAGTGTATTATTCTCCTGGTACAATTCTGGGTCAACACATATTCAAAAATATACACAAATGAACATATTTTCGATTCAAGTATGTTAATTTTCTGTGTATATACGTTGCATATACTTATATTAATATATTTTTTTTGCACATTAAAAGTGCAGCATGTTAAATTTAAGTCAATAAGTCTATTAACACGGTTCCCCACTAGCATTAAAGGACATTTATTTAACGTTTGTATGTATCCACTTTTGTACATACATATGTGTGTATTCACCAATTTTCACAGTTTATGCATGTGTGTAAATTCATCTCTATTATATATTGCGGATTTCCTGACGTGTAGAGGATAACAATTCTGTTAATTTATGTGTTTATACAAAATATTATAATACTTAATTTACATAAATTATTAGTTTTATTCCAATGTCTTAGACAGAATAATGGTTAAAATAAAAAAGCTTTACAAGTTCATGCAGTTAATTTTGTCATTTACGGTTAAAACCCGTTAATATAATTTTGCGCAGCTGGATTTTTTGCAACAAGTTCTACCTAGTACCCTGGCATATCCTTGTTAAACGGGGAAGGGCGTTTTACCATTAAGCTCAATCAAAAAAAGCTTCAGTATATGAAAAATGAAAAGGATACATACTTATGTACATGCCTTGTACTGCGCCCTAGATACATTCTCTTAGGCAGGATTTTCTCATTTAGTAAGAAACCAACATTAACAAAAAAAAAACACCTGTCGCTATTTGTGAATTTAAAGAAATTCCATTTTTAATGAAATTTTAAGTGTGGTTGACACTGTTTTTGTTGACTAGATAATAAGTTATAATTTTTTTACTGATAAATTCATTATAATTGATTTGCTATTTCTTGTGAAATACATGGGAAAACATAAAATATTTACCAAATGTATTTAGTTATTAAGCTTAATTAAAGTCGAGTACATTTTCAAGGTCACTTAATGCCCTGGCACGTCCCCAGCGCGGAGCATTCTCAAAACTAAATGCTTCTTTAAACCACTTTACGATATTTCTAATGGAAAATGTGCGCATTTCCATTATTTCACCTATCTCGGCATATGATTTTCCTTCATTTTGCATGTGAATGATGATTTTCCGTTGAGATATGTATACTCTATCTTTTCCGCTTATTATCCATTTTTGGGAGTATTCAAACAAAAGATCACCAAAAACAAATGAAACTGCCATTTTCTAAAAATTTGTTGCCTGCATACGATATTCGAAAAGTCCATTAAACATTTCCGTTAAATAGAGTGACCTAATCTGTCTTAACTTAAAAATAGATCATATATAAAAGTATGTGTGCCAAGACTTTTGTTGCTTAAAATTATTATTTTTCTATTTAGGTTTTAAGCCTAGTACTCAGATCAAAGAACGACTTTCGCCATGTCAGTCTGTCCGTCCGCCCGTTTCTACGCAAACAAGTCTCTCAGTTTTAAAGCTATCTGCTTGAAACTTTTCCAAAAGTTGCCATTCTATTGCATGTAGTATATATGTAAGTCGGAAACAATCGGAAAAGGAAATTCAAAAAAATTATAACTTTTTTGCTTTTTATATTTTTTGTTGCTCTTTGGGATTTGGTAATATTTAAATATTATGGAATGTTGGTTTTGATTAAATTAAAATCGGACAACAATATCATATAGCTGCCAAAGAAACGATGGCAAAATGGCAGTAACACAGGCATACAAATCGAATTGTAGTCGATATGTATATAAACTTCGGCTTGCCGAAGTTTGATTCCTTTCTTGTTATTGATTGGGGCCAAAAGCCAAAACACACTTTATTACAAGTAGTAAAAACAATGCATTATTATAAGCCTAAAATTAATGTACTGCTATCGAATGTTTAACTTGATTATCCTATCCTTATCGGACTTACTCCGTGTTCTTCATCTAGTAAAGAATTGTTGTTTGCCCATCAGCCATATTTTGCCCGCCATTTTGATTTTTTCTTAACGAAATTGTTTCTTTTTGTCCTATGAGTTTGTTTCAGTTTTCTCCAATCTTTAGACCACTATGCCCCAAACTTTATAAACTCGAAAAACAACCTAAAGCAATGTAATGGTTGTACTGTCAATCAGCTGGGCTTCTTGACAAATTATTCAAATTCAAAAAAACTTTTCTGCTGGTTTGGTTTTTTTCTCTGACAACACACCTCAAAATATTCAATTTTTTTAATTTTGCTCAAGCAGAGTTCTATTCAGCAGACTGAGTACCGGCGTGTAAAAAGGGCCTGTCGAAAAGTGATTGTACGAGTACTCGGCTTAAGCCTAGTGGTCAGATCGACGAAATCTGTTCGTCAGCTATGGTCGACAAAAAAGCGATCGAAGCGTTGCCAGTCTGCTGAAATTTCGTCGGGCTCTAGCGAAAAGATTAAAAAATATAATCTTTTGAAGTGTCTGTTGTCAACGCAGTGTGTTTCTTAGACTATTGACTAAAAAGACAACAAAAAACAAAGAAAATCGCCAGCAAGAACTTAGTGCACTTACTTTATATAAGCAAAAAATGATCTGTAAATTATAAAAAACACTTTTAAATTTTAATTGAATTGTTATTTATAATGTTATAGACAGCAGATTCGTCTTGTCTAGGTACTTAGGAATATCCCTTAAGGAACCTTTTGAATTTTAACAGCACACTCAATTCTGATGAACTTTCGAAAATATTGTCATATTGAAAAAATTAAAGTTTTTCCGCAGGCAAACTCGTTTTTCGATCTAAGTACTTTAAGCCTAGTATCCTGATCGACGAAAACCGAACGCCAGTCATGAGAGAGAGCGAGAGGCAAACAGCTGGCGTTCACTTTTCGTCGGGCCTTTTTTTCACGTCGGTCTCCTGATCGACGAAAAAAATACCAGAAAATTCCATAGCTTTGCCAGTCTGCGGAAACGTGAACCCTAGCGAAAAGATTAAAAAATGTAATCTTTTGGCGTGCGCTTCTCACTGAACATTATAAGAAATGGAGGGAAAAACTCAAAAAACTCACAAAAGTCGATTGCAGGTGTTTACATGTGAGGACAAAATAACATTAATACTATCTGGGGTGCCTCTTGTCAGAGCAAAATGTTATTTAGTTCCAGAATGTACGAAAAAACACAATAAAAGTGCAGCTATGAACTTTAAATTAGCAAATAATTATCAGTAAATTAAAAAAAACAACTGATAAATTTAAATTGTATTGTTTTTTAATTTCTTTGTACAGCGGCAGACTTGTTTTGCCAAGGTAGTTGATAATATCTTTTAAAGGCTCTTTCCCGCAAATACGATATTTGAATTTTAGCTGCTTGTCAACAAACCCAGCTGACCGTAGCATGCTTAAATCTGATAAACTCTCAAACTTTTGGTCACACTGGAAAGATTAAAGTTTTTACGCTAGCGTAATCGTTTGTCGATCTGGATACTAGGCTTTAAGTGTAAACGGGCCGTAAATAGGAACATGTATTTGTGGTGGCGATAGCTCAGTTTAAAATTGCTCAAAACGCCGTAAAGAGCTAGAGATGGAAATTTGGGCAGAGGGTGTGACCAAATCAAATACAAATATTTAATAACAAAACAACAGTAAAATAATCAAATTCTGTTTTTTTTTGTATTTAATCGATTGCGCTTCAATCTAATATCTAAATATAAAATCTAAAATGACTGACACCAAAAGATGTCTAGGTATATTGCCCGAGTTTCGATTGCTTGCCGTGCTACCGGTTCTACTGTGATGTGTGTTAACGACAAGAATGCCGTCCGTGGCATGTTAATACCTGATCTGTGGTAATCACCGTAGAAGTTAAGAAAAACAAGGATGAGAGTTGCAAATCGCACATCGATAACGAACGATATAACATTCTGGGATATTACCTAGACCTATAATTGACAGACACATTGGCATGTTTTTAATTACATAAAACGAGTGCGGGACCAGAGAATGATAGCTTACTTGGCTATTAACATACACAAGGTCGCCAAGTAGGGATATAAGTTTTGGTAGTAATAGAAGTCCACATTATTTTCTATCATTCTTTTAAAACCAAATACCTTTTGCACTTTCTATGTATTCTAGTTTATAAGTTTAATTATCTACTTTGTAGATTTGTATATTTAAATAAATGAAATAACAGAGTCGACATGATTGACACTGCACTGAACTGGATATTATAAGTATCTACAAACAATGAGCAGTATTTCTAGAAAATAAGATTTATTGGTATAATTGCATTCGTTTTAACCTACAAATGTGTATAAATATTCAACCAATTTGCTTGGTTTTTATCTCAAATTAAAGTTAACAATCTTTGTTTGCTTAAAATATTCAGAGACAAAAGTTTAAAGCTCCAGAAAAGGCACTTCTGCAGGCTTGTTAAATTTATATAGTCGCAATAGATTTTCTTAAGTGTGCCATCGCGATGGCTGCACCAGCAGCCTGTACGCGTTTTTCGGACAATTACGACATCAAAGAAGAGCTGGGAAAGTAAGTCAATAACAACCATTAAATTTATGTTGATTTGATTGATTGAATTATCGTTTTCTTAAATTTTAGAGGGGCATTTTCAATAGTAAAAAGATGTGTCCAAAAATCAACTGGATTTGAATTCGCTGCAAAAATTATAAATACAAAAAAACTCACCGCAAGAGGTAAGGAGCTACACCCTCGTTATCTAGATTATATGTCCACAAGTATTTTGGTGTACGTCACCTGCTACTACTGTGTAATATATGTATGTATAATGTAGGTGGGGCATCCTGTTCAACATTATATATTGAATGGAGAGTTCAAGTAACAGAACTTGAAAACCGATTTACATAATTATAGTTAACATAGTTAATAAGGTTTCTGAGAAACTCGAGGTAAAAACGTACCATAAAATACAATTAGAAATGTCATTTTCTTAATTAGGAAATCCGAATTTCGTCGATTTAATTTTTATAGATAGATCGTTGACATAGGGTAGTATTTAACCTGGTTAGTTGTCTTTCTACACAAGAAGTCGAAGGAATGATTTCAATTGACTATTTCTTAACAATTATAAATCCTGTTTAATTTTTTTGTTGCCCAATGAAAATAACAAATTATTAATAAAATCGACAATGAAAAAAAATACAAAATTAACCTATACAATCTATTTTGGTTAAAGGGATTCTTTTAGTTTAAAGTTTTCAAAAATACATTTTCAAATTTGTTAAAAAATTAACATTTTCTTTGGAAAAGCTAAATAATTATTATAATCTTGCAGAGGGTATTATAATTTCAGTCAAAAGTTTGCAACGCAGTGAAGATGACATTTAACACCCTATAAAGTATGTATATATTCTTGCGTATCACCAGGATAGTCGATCTAACCATGTCCTTCCGTCCGTTTCTACGCAAACTCCCTCAGTTTTAAATTTCAAGCAGAATATTTCCCAAAAGTTGTCTTTCTATTGCAGTATATAAGTCGGAACGAGCCGGATCGGGCGACTATATCATATAGCTCCCATAGGAACAATCGGAAAATAATTCAAAAAAAATTATAACTTTGTTTTTATACCCTTGAAGAGGGTATTATAATTTTGGTCAAAAGTGTGCAACGCAGTGAAGGACACATCCGACCCTATAAAGTATATATATTCTTGATCATGCATGTCCTTCTGTCTGTCAGTCCGTCTGTCTGTTTCTACGCGAACTAGTCTCTCAGTTTTAAAGATATCGAATTGAAACACAGTACATAAGCCGGAAAGCCTTGGATCGGCCGACTATATCCTATAGCCCCCAACTTTGGTGTTTTTAAAGTTAGGAAGTTGGTATTTTTTATGGGTTTGGCCAACCGATCCGATTTTGGAGAATATAATTTACAGAATATTGTGCAAGGGTATATCAACTTCGGATCCGCCCGAATCATTCAAGTTTTATATATGTTTCCAATGCTTCATGCTTCAAACACATTATAGAATAAACATTAAAAAACCCACAGAGAACTCTCTTTTTCCAATTTGCATCATTGAAACTTCCTATCATGGAATCATTGTAACAAAATTATTATTCTAAGATAATCCAAAATGATTTAAAAAGCTTAGAAAGCAGTGTAAATATACAGATTTATTATTAATATTTTAAATTGCATTTAGCACTGCTATTTTAATATTTAGGAAATCACTGCCTAAAAGTAAAAACTATAATACATATTACCTCTTTTTACATTTAGACTTTCAAAAACTGGAACGTGAAGCGAGGATCTGCAGAAAATTACACCATCCTAACATAGGTATGTTATGTGCTTACTATTAATACTTCCTATAATTTTATTCGGAGATTGTAGGCCTTGCCGTAATGTTATGGGTGATCTAGACTGAAATATTTATTTTTTTCCGATGGCTGTGCCTTTGTACGCTGCTAACTTTCCTTGTTTCATTTTCGAGTTTAAATTGTATACCAGCAACGTTTAAACTTAAAGACCCAAACCAATGTATTTAATTTTAATGCTACTAATTGGTATGATAATCAAGATTGTGCTAATTAAAATTGGCATACTTATTAATTTCTTGAGTAGGCCTAATAGAGGAAAGGTATTTATTTAAATTTAAAAAAAACCCACCAGAGAGAGTAGGCATTACAATTTTTTTTTTACTGCGTGGCTAAATCATGCTGTTATAAGGCCGCAGATGTTCAATTAAAGATTTCCTTAGATTATTTTTTTAAACACCACAAATACTCTTCAAATTTTTTAATATAATGGTCTACGAAAATAATTAGATAATATTGTGCACTTATCCGTTAACTGGCCGTCCCAAATGCATGTATTACTACGATTTAAATTTTAGAAGTTTAGAATTTTAAAAAGATACCTAAATGTAGTCGCAAAGGCCTACAATCTATTATAACAAAACAAATTTTAAAAATAATTCACTGTTACATTTGTATTATTTCAGTGCGTTTGCATGACAGTATACAGGAGGAAAACTATCACTACCTTGTTTTTGATCTGTAAGCAATAAATTGCATTAAAATACTTTCCAAATATTCCGGTTGTCTATTCCCAAAAATTAGTAAACATGAATTTCTAACAAACATGTTGCAATGACTTGACTATTGTTTATTGAGATTCATACTTCATCCTTTTCCCTCCGATTGTTCATGCATATGAATGAATAAAAAACAAACTTTTTCAGCGAAATATGAACTCCATAGAATAATAAAAAAAGTTCCTACCGCTTTTGTTACTTAAATATAACCTTAATTCTAAACTAAGACAACCAATCCACAAAATTTGACTATGCATACATACATTTGCAGTGTAACTGGTGGTGAACTTTTCGAAGATATTGTTGCACGTGAATTTTATTCAGAGGCTGATGCATCACATTGTATTCAACAAATATTGGAATCGGTCAATCACTGCCACCAAAATGGTGTGGTGCATCGTGATCTGAAACCAGAGAATTTACTATTAGCTAGTAAGGCAAAGGGTGCAGCAGTGAAACTCGCTGACTTTGGTCTAGCCATTGAAGTTCAAGGCGATCATCAGGCTTGGTTTGGATTTGCTGGCACTCCAGGATATTTGTCGCCAGAGGTATTGAAAAAGGAGCCCTATGGCAAATCGGTAGATATATGGGCATGTGGTAAGAAATAATAATGTTTGTAAAAATGGTTTTTACGTGCGTGGCAATATTTAGTGGTATTACCAAGTTTAGCAATTAATTTACCTTTTTTCATAGGAGTTATTCTATACATACTTCTTGTTGGTTATCCACCATTCTGGGACGAGGATCAGCACCGATTGTACTCGCAGATTAAAGCAGGAGCTTATGATGTACGAAGTGTAGAACAACTTATATCGTTTAATTATCCTTTAATGTTATTTTATTTAAGTATCCGTCTCCAGAATGGGATACGGTCACCCCAGAAGCAAAGAATCTTATAAATCAAATGCTTACGGTTAATCCAAATAAGCGAATAACTGCCGCCGAGGCATTAAAGCACCCATGGATTTGTGTAAGTAGAGTCAAAAATATTTGAATTCTATATAAATATAATGCATATTCGAATTTACAGCAAAGAGAGCGTGTGGCTTCCGTTGTCCATCGCCAAGAAACCGTAGACTGTCTCAAAAAGTTTAACGCACGTCGCAAGCTAAAGGGAGCAATTCTTACGACAATGTTGGCTACCAGGAACTTTTCGAGTAAGCGAAAAAAGATGTTTATCAAAATATAGTATTATTTTTGACGAGTTGTAACGGACTTCTGTTATAATAACAAAGTTCTTTTATAGATGTGTATTAGACACTCTTAAAAAAAGTGTTAATTAGATATGAGAGAGTGCAAGAGGTAAACAGCTGACAAACACATTTTATTAAAAATATTACCTTTTCAAGCTTTTTTCAATATTTTAAATAAATATTAATTCAATAAATATTAAGTATGTGTAATCTGTAAATTTGCCGTCTTAGGCCCTTGGGATTTTTTTGTACCCTTGCAGAGGGCATTATAAATTCAGTCAAAAGTTTGCAACGCAGTGAAGGAGACGTTTCCGACCCTATAAAGTATATATATTCTTGATCAGCATCACCAGGAGAGTCGATCTAGGCGTGTCCGTCTGTCCGTTTCTACGCAAACTTTATCCCTCAGTTTTAAAGCTATCTGCTTGAAATTTCCCAAAAGTTGTCTTTCTATTTTAAGTCGGAACGAGCAGGATCGTGCGACTGTATCATATAGCTCCCATAGGAACAATCGGAAAAAAGAATTCAAAAAAATTATAACTTTGTTGTTTTTTTTTTTTTTGTTCGTTGGGATTGGGTAATTTTTAAATATTATGGAATTACGGTTTTAATTCAATTAAAATCGGACAACAATATCATATAGCTGCCATAGAAAGACATTTCTTCATTGTTTTTAGTAATAAGGGTATATAAACTTCGGCTTGCCGAAGTTAGCTTTCTTTCTTGTTTTGTACATAATTTCTTAACGACTAAAGTTGCAGGCATTAAACATGAAAAATAACAATTAGATTTGGAAACCAAAATTTGATATAAGAAACTATGGATTGTTGGATTGTTTCTTGAAAAAAATAAATACATATTCTCTAGCAGCATTATCAGGCGATAAGAGCATTGGAAATCTTGATCTCGGAAACAATACATATTTTATCCATATAAATGTGCAAAGCCTGCACGTATCTTAAATTATAACCTCGACCCACGCAATAAGTTTGCAAGAAAGTTTCTACCGAGATAACAAAATACCAACCATTAATCCAACGATTATTTCTTAAATGTTTACAGGCAGAAGCATGATAACCAAAAAGGGTGACGGATCTCAAGTTAAAGAGTCAACTGATTCTTCTAGCACTACGCTTGAAGACGATGACATAAAAGGTAAATATTATAAAAAATAAAAGAAATCACTCTCATTTATAGAAAACTAAACAGTGTCAAGATCTGGTCAAAATTAGTGTGTCAGGGTCACCATTAACCGCTAGAGCTTTGCACTAAGCCTCAGTAGTAGTTAAAATTAAATGATATTCGTACATTTATAGATATACAGTTTGTTACTACAAATTGAACTAAGTTTTAATTTCCATTCTTTTAATGTAATGTCAAAACTGTACTGTGTTTAAATTTTGCTTTTTGGGAACGAGGGATTCGGCCTTTATTATAACGCTTAAATTAAATGTACAAGACTTTAAATTCAAATAAATCTAATTTAATAAACTATGTACCGTGGGACAACTTCGAAACTTTAGTGTTCTGTTATCGATAAAGAATTTTCCTTTAGTTCTGCAATCCTTAACAAAATTTTTTATTTTCAAAAAAAAAGTCCTGTCTTAATGTCGAATCCATTTTTTAATGGCATGTTTTTTTAAAGACTCGTTAAACTTTTAATACTTGCATCAATTTATTTTGCTAATATGTTTGAAAATGTTGTTAACTAAGCTATCAATCTACTAAGAATGAAGCTTTAATTACCCTTGCAGGCCGACACTTAGAAATAACTAATTTAATTTCCTCAGGGTTATGGAAAAGCCGGGCTTCAGTAGAAATTGCCAGTTCTTATAAATTAATCATACCGAAACATTTTGACTAGGCTCTGAATAAATTTAATGCTATTACTAGAAGCAAATTGATAAACCTTTGCACGTTATCAATCATTCCATATGATTTAGACAATTTAACAATAAATTAAAGTTAAAATAAATTAAACAAAAATGCACTTTAAATCGAATCGTAAAGCCAATGGCAGACAGACAATAAAACTTATTCCAAATTATACATTTTTTATTATTATACCCTTGCAGAGGGTATTATAATTTTGGTCAAAAGTGTGAAGGAGACATCTCCGACCCTATAAAGTGTATATATTCTTGATTAGGATCGCGTCCTGAGCTGATATAAGCATGTCCGTCTGTCTGTTTCTACGCGAACTTGTCTCTCAGTTTTAAAGATATCGAATTGAAACTTTGCACACACCCTTCTTTCCTTTGCACCCTTCTTTCCTATAGCTGCCATACAACTGAACGATCGGAAATGCCATAACTTTGGTGTTTGTAAAGTTAGGAATTTGGGATTTTCTTCTGAGTATTAAGAATGCATCATGTGAATAATTTTGTAGAACATAATTTACAGAATATTCTGCAACGGTAGATCCACATCGCCTCCGGCCGAAGTTAGCTTTTCTTTCTTGTTTATTATTATACCCTTGCAGAGGGTATTATAATTTTGGTCAAAAGTGTGCAACGCAGTGAAGGAGACATCTCCGACACTATAAAGTATATGTATTCTTGATCAGAATCGCGTCCTGAGTTGATATAAGCATGTCCGTCTGCCTGTCCATCTGTCTGTTTCTACGCGAACTAGTCTCTCAGTTTCCTCCTTTCTTTTATGGGTTTTATTTTTGGCCAATCAATCCGACCTACCAATAAGGATCGGCCGACTATATCCTATAGCTGCCATATAA